>JAQJVL010002578.1:0-91132 GCA_035578905.1 Stictocephala bisonia
TCCCTTGCCAGCTTGTCTTAGTCTTATAGACTGGTCTCTTTCTTTGCCCTTCTGCGCTGGACTGATCCCTTTCTTTGCTCTGAGGATAATTCTTTTTAGTTTATTTTCCAGTGGACTGGTCCCTTTATTTGCGCAAGATATTGTATTAAAATATGTATTATTACCCAAAGAACACAATGGCACTGAAATCTGGAATTTGACAAAACTTTAACTTAGCTCCTTTTTCCTTCGACCCCTTCATTTTTCTTTTAGTTTTAGTGAAGGAATATAATTTGCCTACTTACCAAAATAAAGAGAAATCGAAAAACAAAGTCATCGACCATAGAATATAAAATTAAATGAGATAAAATAACTGATAGCTAATTATAATACGAGAAAGATATAAATGTTACCTCTCTTAGAATTGTTGATATCAGTTTTACTTACTATGTACAATAAAACTGAAAAACTAAAAAATTAAAATAGTTAGAGAGAGGCCTATTTTTGCCTGGTAAAATAAGACCTCAAACTTAAACACTACTGGAAATATCCAAGAAAACTAAATTTATGATACATAATATTGTCATACTATCTAATACTTATCTGTACTATATTACGGCCTGAATGTTGAAATTCAATGAATAGAGAATTAACCTTATTATAAATGGCAGAAATAAGCTTTCTAAAAGCAATGTTTGAAAAAAATTAGGAATATAGAATAAGAAAAAATGCCAAGAAAATATCTTAATGTAAAACATTAAAACATAAGATAGATAAAAAACTACAGTGGTAAGGCCATATAAAGAGGGTGAGAAAAACAGAATTGCCAAAAAGTGCTTCAAAAGACAGGGAAAGAAAGGCTAAAAGGAAGGCTGAGTTTAGACAATCAGGTAAGCATTTAAGAAAAATTATATGCCTTTAAGTCATTTTTTTGCCTTTTGAAATATAAAGTACAGTACATGATTTTACAAATATATTAATATAATAAAAACACTATAAAGCCAGTTTTATAGAACCAAATTTTATCTAAAATCCATTTTAATTTATATAATAAAACATATTATGAATTGATAGTTTGTAAGATATAACAAAACATTAAGGAAAAACAGTATGAAACTGATGAGAAAGATTTCATTAGTTCACAGTGAAAAGTCGCATGATGGGTGAAGTACATACCTACAATAATAGCAATCCTGGAATGAAAGCAGAATAAACACTTACAACTCTTTTCAATTATAATAATCTCCATAGCATATTTTAATTTAAAAGTACTTATCTACCTTTATGTTAGTAATAAAGTTATGAATAAATTTATCATTTGTCAATTGTTAATGTATACAGCAGGTCCATCAGTTACATTGAAGAGCTGTGAGAATTTGCCAGCTCTAAGACGAAGTGCCAGTGAAACCACCATTAGTTGGGCCAGACGGAGGCGATCATACAGACGCACCACTCCGCAGCAAGGCAACACCACACACATCCCTGGTCTGTAGATGTGGGTTAATGTTAATCTTAGTTCAAACATTGATAACATTTTAGTTGTATAGGGTGTGAACATTTTGAAGTCACAATTATCTATTTATTCTTTATTCTTACTGAAATCAAGAATAAAAACGACAAAATGGAAGTTTACTTTGAATGTAAAATTTCTTTGAAGGATTTCAAAACAGCAAACTTTTTTACCTTAAAGTTGGAAACAATTATAAATTTTTTAAAAATGCTTCAATATTATGTATACCTTAAACATTAATTTGTTTTTAAATGTTAAGACGTGTATTCCGTTCTTTGATATATTAAGTAAAAAACCTTTCACTTTTATAGTAAAATCAGTTTATTTCTATCCAAAAATATTTTTATGTTTTTTACATAATTACAGAACAACGTTTGAGTAAACTAAATTTCAGTTATTCTGCGCTAGGGCTGTTTTAGTATAGTTTTACAAATATAAGTATTATCTGATATTTTTTAATCTTTCTATTGTCATGGTCATATATAGAGAGAGCTAAACATGTTTAGGGGCGAGCACTGAACATGACCCATTAGCACAAGTCGTGATTTTTGTTTAGTAGCCAAATCAGATTTTTAAATATATAGGGAGAATGTTCAAATATATTACCTATATTGAACTTACAAAGTAGATCGCTCAAACACTTGTTATTTGATAAATATACCTGATTGTAATGCATTTACTACAACTACATTAATATATATGTTCTTATTCTTACATTCTTACATATAAGACGCCGACACAACGTTGTGCGTATTTTAAGGCGAATATGAATGGTTTTATGAGTGTAGGATGAGTGTGGATGAGTGTAGTCTGTCCTTTGATTTACATACTGTTGACATTTCAGAGTTCAATAAATACATCAAAATGTTACTCAGCAGTTTTTAAAAGTACTAAAATATCATGAACGGATTAATTTTCAAGATTTACGTAAATGGGTGTTGTTTGGTATATAATCAATTCATCGTTGATTCAGTATGAAATCAGGACTAGTGAGTTTTTAGACACAAAGATTTTGTCATGCCATAAATGAATGGCAAATGATAAAATACCCTTATATAGTAAGTATTTAAATGCCACCAATAAGAAATTAGTAAAAATAAAGCATGATCTGTAAATGAAAAAAAAGTAAATGTCATCAACATACCTAAAGATACGACTAAGTTACAAGAAATGATCTCAGAGGGAAGGTGAAATTAGGAAGTGGGTTAAGGCAGCTACTTTCAATCTTCTAATAATATCAGATGAGTTAGCAAAACTTATGCAAAACAACTTAATATTTTATTCTGAAACAGCTGCTAAGTTTTAACCATGGATCAGCAATATCAATGTGTATGACCAATTTCATGTTTTAACACAATTTTGAGCAGATAAATGCCTAAGCATATGTTAGGCCCCTTATGCCTAGAGGCCTCATCTGCCCACTAACATACGAGGTACGTCCAGAAAGTAAGTTCCGTTTGGTAATAAAAATAATTTGTCTACACATACAGAAAAAATATTTATTGCACTAAAATCTACAACTCTTAAACTACTTTTCTACATAACTGCCGAAATTTTGCAGGCATTTGTCATAGCGTGGCACAAGTTTTTCTATGCCTTCTTCATAGAAGGTTGCCGCCTGTGTCTTCAACCATTTGGAAACATTTTCTTTCAGCTCTTCGTCATCGTTGAAGTGTTGACCGCCAAGGAAAGACTTCAGATGTAAGAACAGATGAAAGTCGCTAGGAGCGAGGTCAGGGATGTACGGAGGATGGTCAAACACGTCCCAGCCAAATCCCTGTATGAGGTTTTTCGTCACATTTGCAGTGTGTGGTCGTGCATTGTCGTGAAGAAAAACAACACCTTTGGACAGAAATCCAAGACATCAATCGTGTGAACCAGTTCTTCTGTAATCAAAGATGGATGCCCACTTCGTTCTTCATCATGCACTTCATTACGTCCTTCATTAAACTGTGGAAGATTAGGCACCGGGATTGGCACAAAAAGCCTTAGGCTTCGTTGCAAGGGTTGGCTGGACCAACTATATATCCCCTTTTAAACTAAACTAAACTGTCGGACCCATCTTCTCACCATTGAATCACTCATCGCATTTTGTCCGTAAACCTCGCAAATTTGCCGATAAATGTCAATCGGTTTCACTTTCTTAGCATTCAGAAAACGAATCACAGATCTGATTTCACAAGCGGCGGGATTTTCGATCAACACCAACATTTTAAACAAGCACAACAAAGCGTACGAGATTGACAGCGATCTCAAAATGGCGCACGTTTCTTCTCCTTGATACAGAGCGTCTGCCGTGCATGCGCGGAACTGCGATCGCAGCGCTGCAGCGGATATAAATGGAAACGGAACTTACTTTCTGGACGTACCTCGTATGTAGGAGAATACAAGTTTTGCAGGTTTATTCATGTATCAAATTCAGTAGGTAATATATTGACGGGATGAAATATTTTGTTTCTATCCTTCATTTTCATAATTGCATTTTTCAAATGTTTAAAATAATTTGATTTCCATAAAAATTCCAATATACTAATTAAAAACAAAATTTAAATCAAGACCGATGTTCCTCACATTGATCCAAGATATATTACGCAGGTGAAATGCTGAAAATTAATGAAAAAATCTGTGTATGTGGAAATTTAGAGTTTAAAATTTGTAATTTTTAGAACCTAAAATGATTTATTTGTTGTATTAGAATGCAACATTTAAAGCACAAACTTCCAGTGCACCGGAACTGGGTACCAGCGGCAACTAAGTCACCTGAACTGGGCACTTACCAAATCTTAGGTAGGCAGGGTCTTAGGTAGTGAACCGTAAGACTAATGAGGAAATGTGTTCCTACTATTCTAGTGTGTAGTCTACTGAAATACTTATCTCATCCTTGGTTTAGATTTTAGTAAATATAACCTTTGATTTGGGATCTCTGAACTACCAAAACTAGTTATTTACAAAACTTATGTTGTCTGAACTTCTTTAGACAGCTTCAACACCCAAAGAAATTTTTTGTGTTGACAAAACCTTTGTCCAACGTGTAAAATAAATAATTTTTAACTAGAGAAATATAATATTTCAAAAAATTAATTCAAATAGTTTGTTTAAAACACATTAGTTATATATAATCTCATTAAGTCAATAGATTTCAAACAAATGTCACAGAAACTTTTGTGTTTAACAGAAAAATTTCAAATCCCCAAGAATATAATTTAGCCTACAGAGTGATTCGCGAAAGGACGCACAAGCTAAATAAATGATACAAAACCAAGTAAAATTGTTCGTATATAAACATAAATTTCTAAAAAGCTGTCGTTTATCTAATATAATTTTTATTTTTGTGTTCACAAAATAATTTATATCTGTGGAACGGCTAAACGGAAATATTTGAAACTCAGCAATTTGGCATTCAGTAATGAGTCCTAAAAGGAGTTAAAATATAATTAATTTTATTTGAAAATTTAAAAATGCTATCTATTTTTAATTTCCAAAGCCTAATCTTTAAAAGTAACAAATATACGAAATAATTACAAGACAACAACAGTAATACAGTAGTTAATTATAAGTTACAAAAAAGTAGCAAATTTTTATTCCCGAAACAATCTTTGTGTAACGTTTGTAAAGATCGGAACTATGGGATTGTAGCAAAATTAGCATGTATTTTGGTAAACAGACTTAACTTATTTACGATAATATCTTAAAAATCATTACATAAAGGTTTAGGAAATTAATTAAATTGTGCAATATTTTCTTACTGTTTGTTTTTGTTCATTAATTATAGGTTAGGTTTAAGGGCACTAGGCGAGGAATTAGTATATGGGAGATATAGCACATCAGCAAACTTACCTTAGAAGACAAGTTCACTAACACCAGAGTAGTAGTAACATACACAAAGTAAACACATAATCTCATAAATATTCAATGCCACTGACACTTTCTTCAGTGGCACAGAAAATTTGTGTGATTTTGTGTTTCTTTTGTGTATATTACTACTACTCTGGTGTTAGTGAACTTGTCTTCTAAGGTAAGTTTGCTGATGTGCTATATCTCCAATATACTAATTTGTACATTAATTAGTAATTGAGATAATTAAATTTGAATACTAATTATAGTCATTACTTAATTATAGCCACTATTTTCAAATTAATTACATTTATATTTATTCTCTTCTAGGACTCATTACTATTATATTCCAACTATAGGAATTGTCTGCTTTCTAACTAGCGCCCAGATGATTAGTGACCCCTTTATGGCTGGTGCCCAGTTCGAGTCCGCCACAAACTTCAATTGCAAGAAATATTTCTACTATTGTACCTTTTTAAATTTTTTAATATTCAAATTCATTGTTGAAATAATTTATTTATCACATTATTTGGAAGCAACTACCTCAGCAACACAAATTTTATTCGATCTATACAACAACAAGAAAACAATGCATAGAGCAAAAAATCTATATCTCGAATTTCCTACTCATTTATCTCATAACAAGAAAGCCTCACTTCCAATCACTGTAACTATACCAGTATTTTAGACAGTATAGACTTTAGTTTAGTTTTTTACCCATAATAGTTTAGATTGGTTTATAATAAATACAGTTTTTTTTCAGTGGTGATTGATGTTTACTGCTATAAATGTTTATGTTGTTCTTATTGTTTTACTTTTTTATAACCATCCATTTATTTTTTTATAGTGTACAAACTAAAGTTGAGAATAACTTGAGCAATGTGAAAATATTCCATGTGTAGGCCTAACATGTGTGTTGTACAAAATTCTCAAGTATTAGTGAGCTATCTCATTGTATTTTTCCAATTCCAAACACAGTGTGCTATAGAAAACTGTTTGGTTGTGTTTGCACAGTAAAAATAACTGTTTTTAATCAGATCAGTGTAGATAATTAATTACTTTGATATACAACTTATTCCATGTGTAAATGAACCTCTGTACGATAATTTGCTCATTTAAATCTCAAAATAACAAATCTAGCTATCGCAAATATCTGGATATTACAAATATTTATCAATCTTCATCAGATTCAAAGTATCAAAGTTTTACTGTATAAGAAGTACTTCTTGGGGGACTAGAACTATATATTTAAAAACCACTGAAATGAAATCAGCAAGTTTGTGGTAAACAAAAGACGATATTAACCTGTTGAGGAGTGCGGACGTCTTAAGACGTCCATATTTCCATACTGTTAGTGAGTGCAGCATTTACCATTAGAGTGACCCCAGGGAGTACGAATAAAAAAATTCTAAAATTATTAATAAACTGTTATACTTTATTAAAAATAGTAATTTAAGATACAATATGGTAATATTTACAAATCAAAATGGTGGAAACTGTGATTATAATTAGCAAAATCAAAATTTTTCCATTGTGTGAAATTGTTCGAAACATGGGTAAATGCAAAGTGCAACTTCACATTTGGAGCACTCATAGGCCGTGTCTTTGCGCTGTGAAGCCCTCCGTGTAGTATGAGTGCATACAAAACACTTCCGTTGTTTTCTTTTGGCTCCACCCTCTCTCATTGGGAGTGGTCACATGAAATGGCGGCCAGACAGACGGAGCGCCTGTTTGTCACCACTCACCGGGCGTGCGACATCATCACTTTGATCTAAATATCGCTTGTTAGAGTCCATTGTAATAAATAAGTCACTGATGAATAAAATTAACTAATTACTGTACAACACTGACAAACTTTTTAACATATTTACAATACAACACGGAAAAGAAAATATACAGGCCTATTTTACTGTACAACGCTGAAAATAACTAAATACAACTACTTTGTAACAAAATACAATAAACAAAATATCACACTGGCAAAATACCAAATGTAATTAGGCCTACTATAGATGAACGAAACGTAAATATAGCAGAACGCAATAAGGTTAGACACGAGGAGAAACAGATTTGGCGCGCAACGAAAATGCGAGGGAAACACTACAGCTGGCATTTAAGCGTCATCTATCAGCTGACTAAAGTACAGCTGTAGTCCCATTGGTGGCCAATAGGATGCGGGTATCATATGGAAGTTCATACACTTACATCGACATTTAATTATAGCTGAAATTTAAAATAAATATTAGGGACGTCTAAAGACGACCATACTCATTTGGGCACAGACGTCCAAAGACGTCCGTACTCGTTTGGGATCATTTTGCTTCACTCGTTAACAGGTTAAACAAAAGAAAAATTGTTAAACATTTCAGGTCCAATGGTTCTTTTTTTGTCAGTAGAGAACCATATGCATATCACACTGAAAGAACGTTGATAATGTGTGCCAACTTCTGAGCACTTAAATTCTGGTTTGCTAATATGATAAAAGGCACTTTCATCATAAATAACTAATTTGGGGCCGAGTGGTATACCATTTGCTTTTGGAGCTTGAGGTCTAGGTTGAGCCTCGTTTCTCAACCTAGCACGGTGAGGCAATTGGGACTTTACAACTTCAGCAGATCTTGTTAACGAATGCTGAAATCAACGGCGTCGGGACTTCATGTGATAATCACACATGAGTGGTCCTTGAAAGTCCATTCATAGATTTTTATTTAAGTAATTGATTGCCTGTAATTCCTAACTTACTTTTAAAATGTTGTTTGATATACATTTATTACTTTTCATTAAATTTAAATAAACTTCTAAACCACACATGATAAATTGTTTGTTATTACATATTTTAGTATTATCAGCTGGAGTAGAGCAAGAAGTTGCAAGGATAATTTCTGGAGCACGACCACGGCAAAGGTTGAATGGCAAATCAAGATCCATGGACTCTATTGTGCATCTAGCAGGTGATTGTTTTCTTGGCTATTATTTAAATGTTATATGTATTTTGTTATATATTTTATAGCATATATGTAAATTTAAATATAAGTGGGTAGACAAAATTTGCCACCATAGTGTTTTCTTCAACTTAATTTTTTTAGTTTATATGGGTAACTTTTTGTTCTTGCTCTTTCTCTTTTTCAAGAACAATGACAACACAGCTGTTTCTTTGCTACACTCTCTCGATAATGCTAGAAGAGATAAGTTTATAAACACAACAGAAACCTAAATTTTACCCACAGAAGCAGATGGGCTTCGTCCTTACTTCAAAAACTCTCCATTGGTTAGTAGGGGTGTGCGAGTAGTGATTTTTGAGTTCGAGTCGAGTAGTTGGCATTTTTTTTGAGTATCAAGTATTTTCATGCGAATATTTACAGAAGGATTTCCTGTCCACCCAAGACAACTGTAAAAGGCAAACACCATTCTCAGCCCATGTTAAGTTTTGCCAGATTCGTAAATATATACATCTAAACTGAACACAATAATTTTAATTTTGATTTGTTGTTTGTAACTGTAAAATTTGATAAATAAAACTTTAATTCCTGCCTTCCGATATTTTTAGGTGGCATTGTTTTGTTAAACCTTTTCATAACTAATATGATGAAAGAAACTAAAAAATTAATTATTAATTGAAACAACGTGGATTATAAAGATTTACTGTCGAGGACTCACGAGTCTGGGAGCGAGGGTTGCAGGCGCCAGGGAAAGTTTAGGCTGAAATTCTTTGGCTAGTGTTTGACGGGTTGCGTTCTGGTCGCTCCCAGACTCGTGAGTCCTCGACAGTAATCTGTTCACTCATATAACAGATCAGATTTTCTATGCAAGCCAATTATACTGTTTCACAGCTGGCCGATATGTTTATCTGGTGGTTCAGTTCAAAGTGTACCGCAAAAACGTAGCGAAGCTTGTTGGCAAAAGCTGCATCCAACCAAACTGATGTTAAAGTTCAGGCGTCATTTGCTTTCAGAATTGCCTCCCCTCAACAAAAAAATCATTGTGTACGCCAAGAAGAGTGGATCTGTTTTTTGTAGGTATTTAATTCAGTAATAAGGTTACAACTAACCGGAAATAAGCTGTGAATTATATAATCAAATATGAAAATCTGAATGACTAAGACTGTAGTTCAATCGATTGATAATAATATTAAGCAGGTTTACTAAAAATAAATTTTAAAGTCACTTAGGATGAATTAGTTTTTAAATTATGATCCGTAATGAAATGTGTGCAACTTGAAATTATTTCGATACATGAGGCTACACAGAGAATTAATTATTTCATAACGAGAAATTCATGAAAACCTGGCGTAATCGAATGAAAACCATGGACGTAGTCCGCTAATATAATAGGTCTAGCCGATATTGGTGACGAGATGCAGTCTGAAATATAAACTTATGTTTGACATTTGTAGCTTATAGATTGCTTAATATATTTATATATATATAAAAATAACAACACTTAGCAATCTTTTTGGTGTTTTTAATTTTCAAGATCGATTTCAGTCTCGTAAGACTATCATCAGTTGAAAAACAGAATATAAATAGGGTTATAAATATACTTAATTTTAGAATAATTAATTTAACAGCTGACATTATAAAAATTTAAATAAAAATGTAGATGGATAAGTTGTAGATCTTGTAAAATTTTATAATTTTGCATCTTCATGATAGAATCAAACATAATATTTGAGTGAAATTTTATTTGATCGTTGAGTAATAATGATGGGTTTTCTTTTGTGTTTTTGTATATGTAAAATTTTTCAATAGCATCTAGTTTTTTACTTTTAGGTGCAAAATGTATAATGTCTAAATTTTCTTCAATTGATGAAATATTATGGTTTTCTTGTATTAAATGTTCAGCAAATGTTGATAAATTTTGATGTTTGTTTTTTGGTATATGTTCCTTGAATCTTCTACTAAAACTTCTTCCTGTTTGGCCAATGTAATATTTAGGACAAGTCGTACATTTAATTTTATAAATTCCAGAATTATTGTATTTGTTTTCATTATTCTTAGTAGAGTAGTTATGTTGTAGTATATGTTTGATACTGTTCTTTGTTCTATATGTAATTTTATATCCTTGTTTGGAGAATATGTTATGTAAAGATTTGTTAATATCTCCATGATAGGTCATTTGAATATAGTTATTTTTTTCTTTAGTTTTAGAATTAAGAGTTTTCTTTTTGTGTTTATTAATTAATTTACTTATTAAATTTGGTTGATATCCATTATCGACAGCAATTTGTTTGATAATGTTGATTTCTTCTTGGTAATCTTCTTCTGCAAGAGGTGTATTCAGTAGTCTATGAATCATACTGTGGAAGGTTGCTAATTTGTGTGAAGTTGGATGATTGGATGTATTGTGAATTATTTGATTTGTTGATGTTGGTTTACGATAAATTTTGAATTGGTGTTTGTTATCTTTTTTAGTTATGGTAAGGTCAAGAAAGTTTATGCTGTTAGATTTTTCTATTTCAGTTGTAAATTTTAAGTTGGGGTGAATTTTGTTCAGAAAGATTTCTAATAGATCTATTTGTCTTTGGTTTCCGTTGAATAGACAAAGAATGTCATCAGCATATCTATGATAATATACAATTTTCTTGGCATAAGGGTTTATTTCAGGGTTGAGAATGTAATTATTTTCAATATAATTTAGGAAAATGTCTGCTATGATGCTTGAAAGTGGTGATCCCATGGCCAATCCTTTATCTTGGGAATAAATTTTATCATTATATTGAAAGTAATTTTGTTTAAGAGTAATTTTTGTTAATTTGATGATTTCTTGAATTTTCTTGCTGTTTAATTTATTTTGTTTTGTTAAATTTTCTTCAAGAATGGTTAAACTCTCTTCTATAGGGATGTTTGTGTATAAATCTTTAATGTCAAATGAAATTAGGATATGATTATCAGGGCAATTCGTATTTTTAATTTTGTCGATTAAGTCTGTTGTGTTTTTAATGGAGCAGTTATTTTCAAGTGCTATTTCATTTTTTATTATATTGTTGAGGGTTTTTGCAAGTTTGTGAGCAGGAGAGTTCATTGAATTGACAATTGGTCTGATTGGTTCTTGGTCTTTGTGGATTTTGGGTTGACCGTAAAGTTTGGGAGCGTTTGGTTTTATTGTTCTACAAAATAATTTTTGGTCGGGAGTTAAAATGTAAGATTTGTTGATAGCAGATTTTATTTTGTTGTGGTATGTATCTGTAGGATCTTTATGTAATTCTTTTATATTGTTGTTGGTGATGAAATCTATAATTTTCATATGGTGTTCGTTTTTATTAACAATTACTATTGTATTACCTTTATCTGCTTTGATGGCTGTTGCATTATCTTCTTTTAACTTTTCTGATATATTGAGTATGGTTCTTTTCTCGTGGTTATATGTATTGTATGTTGGTTTGTTAGTATATTTGATGATTTTTTCATGTGCAAGAATTCTTGTATTGTTTTGAATTTCTAAAGGAAGACTTTCAATTGAACTTTCAGTTTCAATGAGAAGTTTTGCATTGTTGTTTTCTTGAATACAATAATTGAAACCTTTTTCTAAAATGTTAATTTCAGCTTGATCAAATTCAATTTGTGTTTTGTTAATTAATCTAGGATAGAATTTGTGATTAGAAAATCTATCAAAACAAAACCAATCTAAGATACATAAATTTTCTAATCACAAATTCTAACATAACATATTCTCCAAACAAGGATATAAAATTACATATAGAACAAAGAACAGTATCAAACATATACTACAACATAACTACTCTACTAAGAATAATGAAAACAAATACAATAATTCTGGAATTTATAAAATTAAATGTACGACTTGTCCTAAATATTACATTGGCCAAACAGGAAGAAGTTTTAGTAGAAGATTCAAGGAACATATACCAAAAAACACACATCAAAATTTATCAACATTTGCTGAACATTTAATACAAGAAAACCATAATATTTCATCAATTGAAGAAAATTTAGACATTATACACTTTGCACCTAAAAGTAAAAAACTAGATGCTATTGAAAAATTTTACATATACAAAAACACAAAAGAAAACCCATCATTATTACTCAACGATCAAATAAAATTTCACTCAAATATTATGTTTGATTCTATCATGAAGATGCAAAATTATAAAATTTAACAAGATCTACAACTTATCCATCTACATTTTTATTTAAATTTTTATAATGTCAGCTGTTAAATTAATTATTCTAAAATTAAGTATATTTATAACCCTATTTATATTCTGTTTTTCAACTGATGATAGTCTTACGAGACTGAAATCGATCTTGAAAATTAAAAACACCAAAAAGATTGCTAAGTGTTGTTATTTTTATATATATAAATAAACTTATGAATAAAAAAGAGATGTTTGATAAGGCTTCGGGTCAGTAAAAGTTATTTTCCGTATCTCTAAATTCGTCGTATTTTGTTTAGAAAAGGTCTTCCAACCTGTTTCTCCATCACTTGGATTGATTCGTGATTGTTTTACAGTTTACATCGATGTCAATGTGAACGGGGTACCGTTCAGTGAGTTTACGAATCAAAATTATCATATTTTACCACCTTTTACGCTCTGTTACTGTCTAACCTAGTCAGGAAACCGTTCAACAAATTGACAGGAAAAAATATTGTATGCGCAAATATTACACACAGTTTTGGCGATCTAAGGTGTTTACGGAATAATAATTAATAGACGTTTGCCACGGATATATATATTTTTTTTACTTGACGGAAAATAAATCAATAATGTTGTGTCACACGCTGCTAGAACGCCATTACCATATTTTTTATGATTCGATATGGTATTTTCTTACGTCAAATCATTAGACGATTCCATGCTCAGATTAAAAAACAAAATAGACCTTAATCGACTTGCAAAAAATATACGATAATTTCAGTTCCGAAAAGGAGATGAACCGTCCTTTGAATATACGTATACTACAACCGAGATGAACTTTCAGATGGGAAGTTCAATTCTTGGGATTTAAAGTGACTCGTTCTTGGGATCCTTTTGATTGAACTGTATTATTGATATGAACGAAAATATGCGTAATTTCCACGGCATACAGATTTGTATCGGTAACTGGTCTTTTTGAGCATCTTGAACAGGATCTCTCATCCCCTTTCTTGGGTCATAAAGACACTAACCAGCACTTCTGTCTAATTCACGCTATTTTAGGTTAGGTTACAAGTGACTAGTAGACTCGGACAACCAACATGTGTGATCGCTTCCTTCCCAGCTCTGTTGTTCACTTTGAATTGAACTAGTTCTAATCATAATGAACGAACTCGTTCACTACGTCAACTAGTTCATTTGAATGTCACCGTGTACTACCTATTCTTAGGCGTATTGTTTAGTTCATAATTATGCGTACCAAACTGTTAATGTATGATTAAGGGTAAAATAAAACACAAGGAAGCGCACGTTTTTTATTCTAAACCTATAAAACTGTTTACTCTTAAAACTAAATGAAGATTAAATCTTATACTTCGTGAAATACATCTACTTGAACGAACTTCGAGTAGTTTCGGAAGCTTCAAGCCGAGTTCGAGTAATAAAATACTCGATCAAATACTCGAAGTTTCGAGTACTCGCACACCCCTACTGGTTAGCCCCATTGAAATAGTGCTGGGCTGCACCCGAGGCGTATGGATACATATAAAAACGCATTGTCAGAATATCTAAGTCAACCCAACAACTTTCAGACAAAAAGGTTGTTTACAATCTAAATAAAACCAAGATAAAGCCCACTTGCCCTGTTAAGAGTTAAATGAGGCGGTCATGGCTCTGCCAGTAGGGAAGGAAGCCGGAATAGAGACATCTTGCTGGAATTTCTAAAACACGCTGGTACAAAATTAAAACATTGGCTTCTAACAGTCGTCATTGCCTTATTGGCAAGTGGTGATATGCCCTAAGCTTTTAAAAGATCTAAAATAACTGTTTTGAAGCCAGGTAAAGAACCAGAATGATCTGAAAGCTACCACCCTATAGCTATTTTAATGGTCTGCTATAAGTTGCTGGAGAGGCTGATTTGCAACAGAACATCCCTGCTGAACAAGCTGGGTTCAGACCTGGTCTAAATTGTTGCGACCATGTACTTTTTTAGACACCTTTCATTTAGAGTGGGTTTGAAAAGAAAAAGTCGGCAGCATTTGTAGATCTTTTAGCAGCCTATTACACAGTCTGGAGAAAGGGCCTGATACTTAAATTTTGCAACTTAATCCTGTATCCTCAATTGTTTGTTTCTGAATTCCACCCTCAGCAACTCTCAGGTTAATTAAAGTGTGTGTGAGTCACAGAGAAAGTTCTTTTAGACACCTGAATGATGTCAGGGATCTGATCTTGTTCCTCTTTTATTCAATGTACACACTGCCGACATTCCCACCAGACAGTCCAGCAAATTCATATACATGTAGATGATATTGCTCTCGCATTTCAACACTAGGGACCTATAAAAAACAGAAAGAACACTTACACTTGATATATCCACCCTCAATAATTATTTTAGAACCTGGAAGCTAAAGCTTAATCCAATAAAAACAGAAGTAACGTGCTTCTGTGTCAGAAGTAAACCTGAATAATAGACTAGCTAATAACAAATTGAACATCTTCTTCGATGGTGTTAGGCTGAAACACAAGGAGCATTCACAGTACAGTAGAAGTCCGATAATCCGGCACGTTCGGGACCGGCTCGGTGCCGAACTACCGAAAATTCCGGTCTATCGGGCGGTGCCCCTTCCTTTTAGTGTAGGCTTTGCCGTAAAACAAATGTATGTAAATTATTTACATACATGCATACATAAATCGCAATTATAAGAACAATTAGGATAATAATTAAACTACAAATACAGTATAAAACAAATTTTATTTTACATTTCAAAATTAATTATGTACACGTTCTGTAAAACATATTTCACTAAGATTTAAAAAAGTCACGAATGTCTTTTTGTTTTCTTGACTTTTGGCGTTTAGAATAAAATTCATTTCTAATGATATGTAAATCAATAATTTCTGAAGCACTGTAGCTAGTACCAGCCTCAGCAAAAGAGATAAACTTATTCAGTGATTCTGCAGCTTCTGCCCAGCTGATTTTTTCCTTTTCTTCTGTTTCGGCATCTGAGTCACTGTCTTCAAGATTTTGAGTAGGCTGAGGGTTTATTACACTGTTGATAATGTCCTCATCGGTTAGTTCTTGTTCAACAGGCTCATTCTCGTCGATTAGAAGCCACTCCTCTACCTCATCTTCAGGCAGTTTTTTCAAGGGATTGTCAACACTTCAAACGACATCCAAAACTTTGGTCAGAGCTTCTTGATGGTTTTCTTCCTCATCAGTCTGTAGAGCTAGGTCAGATGCAGGGTTTGCAGCTGGCCAAAGTTTTCTCCAGCATTTTTGTAGTGTTGTATTTTTTACCTGGTTCCAAGACAGTGCAATAGCATAGACGGCATCTTTTACGGTAAACCTTTTTTGAAAATCAGTCACGTCACTGTCGGCATTTAACAGGCCTTGAATAAATGACTTTCTATAAAAGCATTTAAAATTTTGAATAACCCCTTGGTCCATGGGTTGAATCAAAGATGTTACAGCATCTGGGGTGGGAGCAGAGTAGCAACAATATTTCCAGAAACTAACTCATCTACTGGCGGGTGGGCTTTGCAATTGTCCAAAAGAAGGATGGCTTTAGTATCTTCTGATAGACCAAGGCTTTTGAAGGATTCCTTGACCTGAGGCACAAAGTGGTGAAGAAACCAGTCTTTAAAGAGGGCGGCGGTCATCCATGCATTTGATTGAGCATCGTATTGGACAGGCAAGTGTGTAACATTCTTAAAAGCCCTGGGATTTTTAGATTTACCTATCACAAAAGGGGTCACTCGGTGGTTTCCAGACGCATTAGCACATAGCAAAACGATCTGTCTTTGTTTTTTTTTAAACCCTTGGCTGCTTTCTCTCTTCCCCTAGCTAGTGTAGATGTTGGTAAACATCGCCACAATAGCCCTGTTTCATCAGCATTATAAATCTGTTCAGATGTTAAATCAGCCACGATTTTCTCAAGCTCGTCTTTGTATTTTTCTGCAGAGTTTTGGTTTGCTGAAAGTGTTTCTCCAGTTACATCAAGTCTTCGAATTCCATGCCGAAACTTAAAGTTTCTGAGCCAACCATCAGAATAATTACATTCACTTTCACCAACTCCCAAATCTTGGCCGAATTTCTTTGCCTTCTCAATAATCATTGGCCCTGTTAGCGGCTTTCCTTCAGAACGTACTGCACTAAACCATTTGAACAATACACTATCTAGCTGTTCTAGTTTTGGTTTTTTTAATGTTTGTCTAGAAGCCAATTTTTCAGTTGTTACCGATTGAGAAGCAAACTTCATTAGTTCATGTTTTTGTTTTTTAATGTCATAAATAGGTGATGAGCCAATATTAAATTCATTCATTAAAACATTTCTATTCTCACCTTTTTCTAGCCGTTTGATGATGTCTAGTTTCTGATTGAGAGTCAGTGTTACGTGTTTTCGTTTCTCTCCTTTTGAACTCGAAGGCTTAGGTTTTGAAAACATGGTCACTGTACAGTTAGAACGAAACTCAGTTTGTTTGTAAACACTTTCAAAAGTTACGTACGTCTCTACAGATGTACTGTATTACAGTAGAGTACTGAGACACAGTTTACTGCGATGTGAAAGGACACAAAACAACAACAACGCACATACAAAAAATTGACTTAGACGCTTCGTGATTAATTAACTGTGCTGCACTGCACCTGTATTTGTTGTGACAGCTGAGACTAGCCGGCCTGTTTCCGAATAATACCGAGCGCTTCCGGATGATCCCGAACTACCCCTAACGCTTCCGAATAGCTCTCGAGCGTTTTTATTTGCTTTAAAGACACAATTTTGGAGAAAACCAAAATTTTTTAAATTTTCCGGAGCGATGCCAGACTATCGGGCATTCCGGACTGTTGGATGCCGGACTAATGGACTTCTACTGTACTTGGGAGTCAGTGTAGATCGATCTCTCTGTTTTAAAATTGCCTTCAGAAAGCTAAATTGTACAGCAACTTGCTGAATCATCATGGGGAGCCAACGGACAAGTTCTGCGCACTACACCTTTGTCTCTAGTTTACTTCACTACTAAATATTGTGCTCCCATGTGGCTTAACACTTCACATCTACAAGAAATGAAATGAAAAATATTTATTTCCAAAGCATTAAAAACAAGTTACTCTCAGTCAATAATACGACAAAATTATAAATAACAAATTCCAGTAATTTAAAATCATTAACTAAAAAAAATTCTATAGCAACAAAAACTACTATTATATAATAAATTATGTATTAAAAGATATGTTATTTATACAGTGCTAATGTTTAAAGAGGTTGATTTACAACTAAATAGGGCGATGAGGACTATCAGCAGTTCCCTCATTACAACCCCTCTACCATGGCTACTAGTTCTGTACAATATAGATCCTCCAGATATAAGATGCAAAGTGGCACTTTTTAGAGAGTTCAAAAAGATCCTTTCCACTCTGGATTCCCCATTTTGCAAGACATATCACAATGTGCAGGGTGACTTAAATCTAAAAAACCACCTCTTTGACCAGCTTCCCAGTTAATCTCAAATGATTTTTCGCCATAAACTAGCTGGGCTTTAACGTCGGATATGTGTGATGGTCAAAACAAGTTTCTGGTATCAGACCCTTTGACTGTCATCGATGGAATCAACCTTCCTCTTAAGGAATGGACTATGTTAATCGCTTTAGCACAGGTGTTGAAGATGCAAGTACTCGAAATATAATTGGGGAATGGCAAATGATCAGTCATGTGATTGCAAAGTTAAAGTTCAAACCATGGATTGCATAGTTAATGAGTGTCCATGCCCATTGAGTTTCTTTCACAGGGGATTATCTGGTATTCATTCAGTCGAAACAGGTGTTGAATGGATACGAAATCTGGATCTAGCTCTGTGACAGGAGATTGATATTTAAACACTAAGACACAATTATTTAGCACTGTAAGTTTTATTTTATTTGGATATTTTTATTTGTTTGTATTTTATAATTTGTTATTAGTTTGAGAGCTCGCTTTGAAAACCATACATCATATGTAGAATTTATATAATTTAAAATTATAAACTATCAAATATTTGTTTAAATATAACAAAATAAACACAGTGACAATTTTCTGAGGAAAATTAATATTTGATTATGTATGGGGACATATTAAATACATCCATAGAACATTAGTAAATCAATTAAATAATGTTTCAGTAATAATAAACTTCCAAATTTTATTTAAACTAGAAATGAGTTACTTATTTGTCAAATTTTATAAACCAAAGTGATCCTGTATTATATAAAACATTTTGGACAAATATTTAGTGCAAATAAATTTTCTTTTTACTAAGTTTTCAAATAGTTGCTTTTTATAGGTGATGGAAGTGCATATTTTGATACTGATTTATCAAGATCACCCTCTCCTGCTCCATCTAGTGGTGTTGAGAGTAATTCCTTCAAAGAGTCGCCTATGCAAATTGATATGCTTAGTTCAGATGGAACCAACATAGGTGAGATAATTTTTTTGTTTTTAAACTATCACTTAGATTCATTGTAAGTAACTTTAAAAACATTTTATTTGTTTCAACTAACATACTCTTTTGTAAGTGGTTTAGTCGGATCTAATAATTTGCTAAATTAAAGTTCAGTAAAATCTCTAGGAGGAGACAAGATGTTTTCTTTAGATCAGTGTTTCAGGAACATTCTTTCTGTTTTATTGTTTAGTTTATGAAACTTAAATTTTTTAGTTTAGTTGAATTGGATTTTTATTGATTGAATCCACCATCGCCTTGTGTGAATACAGTCCTTGTTACAAACTAGGCACTATGTTCTTTGTGAGTAATTATTGAATGACACCATGACAAATGGACAGCTGAGAGCTATTAACCAATCTTTATCAAAATTCATTAATGACTGATTAGGATCAAACTAGGTGCCAGTGGCCTTGACCGGAGGCCAAGCAACATCGAGCATGGCTGTCCCCTTGGATGAGTGACCGTCCGAGCAATCCCGTCCTTGCATGCAACCCGCCTGCCCGGTCACTGGTGGTGGTTTGGAAGTTACCGTTAAGCTGTTGGTCCCCAGGTTAAGCATTAGAGAGGGCTTCTTAGCTCTAACTTCACCTGGTGAAATAAGACGATCTTTAACTTTAGATACCTTTAGAATATAAAGTTAAATTTCAAGCAGATCTGCAATGTGGGTAATTCACAAATTTGAATAGTGTGCAACAATTAATTGATGCTTAGTCATAAAATGTAAACTTAGTGTGAATAATTACCTCAATGTAGATATTTGTGTAATAATATACATGTTCACAATGTTTCAGTATCTAACTAATTGTTTAGTTTAAGTAATTGGTCATGGTTTAGCTTTAGTTATCGTTCATGGTGTTAATTTAATGAACATTATTGTTTATGCTCTGATTGTCACAGAAGATTGACCTGTAAGATTATCATCTAATTTTATATTTTACGCATTACTGAATTTCCTTTCAAAATAATACTATTCCTGATGAGTGTTGACTTCATTTCATCTTATGGTAGTCATGCAATTATGTTTTGTTCTTCATATGTTTCACTTAATTTTCTTATGCGTTAAAATCACACATTTAACGTACATTTTTCTCATAGATATTTTTATATTCAAATTATATACTGTTGGCAGATGTTTTATAATCAGTGTAATTTTATGATTTGTTTTTAGAAAAACTCAACCTCAATGATATGAAAGCTATTAAAAAGTTGTTCTTATTTTATTTTGTTTGGACATGCAATCAAACAGTAGTGATGAAAGAATGAATTAGAAAAGAATCATATTGTCAATTAAAATTGGTTCCTTGATTATTTAATTTTGGATTGCTTCTTTGCCAAGAATTATTGCTATCTGATGGTTACTCAGTGACAAGTTTCCTCTGCTGATTTTCTTCCAATATTCTAGGGTTTATTTAGTTCAAATTCAAAAGAAGCGATGTTTACTTCAAAATTATCTCTTAAAATAAAAAATTGAGTTGAACAACTTTTTACCTCACTCATTTTTTTACGATGATAATTTCAATACATTCTTGAAGGAGTTGTACAAACTACAAACTTAATCACGGTTGATCAAATCACAGCTGTATTTGATTACTGTATATCTGGCCCAGTTTTATCATTTGTACAAATAATAGTCCATGTAACATTAATGTTTCCCCAACTCAGAAGAATTTTATTTATATTCTCAGAAAGTTTTAGCATAACAATAAATAAAACGGTCCTCAACTCTTCCTAATCTCAACACCAAGTAGACTTGTAGTATACCTTTCTCAACTAAAAACTACAACAACAACATAGATTATGTGTGACACTCAGTGTTTAGTTTTGTCATTTAGTTCTTCTTCTATCCTGTTGGATATTAAAAATGAATTAAGTGTTGATATAACATTGTTTACTTTTTATGAATTTAGTGTACATGTTAGGTAAGATTCTAATTTCCTGTTTTCCTATTAATATTACTTCAGATTGCATTTAATATAACCAAACTATGTACTTATTGATTGTAGATATAACTGATGGAGACAGGCGCTCAGTGATGTCTGGGGGCTCAGTGCAGGGCTGGTTACCTGATGTGGCTGTCGTGCTATGGAGGAGAATGTTGGGGTCCCTTGGAGATGTTAACTGCATCCAAGATCCAGCATTGCATGCCCAAGTCTTTCAGTACCTTGTAGAACTTGTAGAAACACTGACAAAGGTGAGATACTAGAAACATTTAGAATAAAAATAATTTCACTCCACTTTTTTGTGTGAATGTGAAAACGTAATTGAAGAACTTCTGGTCCTCATTTAGCAAATTTAATTTACACTGTACTTGTCTTTCTTCCATTTGATATATTGACAAAACAACAACATTCCACGTTGTCACTTTACTGGCAGGTATAAAATTTCTCTCATCTCTCTATTGAAATAATCAACTATAAGTTTGATTTTGAAGGATCTGTCATCAGTAGGACTGGGAATTTTGCACTTATCTTCAGAAAGTGGCTGAAGTTTGGTTAATTGAAGAGGTGGCGAGTCTTCTAGTAGTCATTGAGCCTGTTTTCAATCTAATGGTGCCAGTATGCAGAAGCAAGCCTATAAATAGTTGACTTTCAGGCATGGATTTTTCAATAGTCCGATCCTGGATTTTAATGTTGTATTTGGGTCACAGAATAGTTCAAAGGTGTGCTTGTTTGTTTCTGATATTATTTACTCTGTAAATTTTATATATAACAATAACAAAAACCAATCTATTGGAAAATTATTTCTTGGAATTGGTACTTTACAGACATGGATCACCTGTGAAGGGGAAGTCCTGCATTTAAGTGGCTTCAAGCCTAGGCAACCATGTTAGATTGGCGTCAGCATCATTGTCAGAGCTGAACTGTCTTCAGATTTGTATTCTCCATCAGAGAATTGGTTTTCAGTAATACATCAATTCAATAACATTGTCAAATGCGGACGGTGGATATAGTTTTCATAAACAGACTTCCTGCAACTTTATCACCATATACCAAAAATTAATTGGGATGAATTATACTCAGTTACAGACGTAAATAAGGAACATGATATTTTTTATGATAAAATATACATAGTTTTTAACAAAACTTGCTTAAAAAAGAATTCGAAACCATGCAAGTATCCCTTTTGGTTTACAAAAACAATAATATCAAATATAAAATTGAAATAAAAGTTACGTAAAAATATTAAGAGGTATAATAAACAAGAAGACATTGAAAGTTTTAAACACATTAGATCACTGGTGAAAAAAGATATTAAAGCTTCATACTCTAATTACATACATGACATTGAAGACAAAATTCAATCTAACTCTAATAAGTTTTGGCAATTTGTAAAAAGTAAAAAAAAACAGTTAAGAATAATATGTTAATAATGGAGTACAATGGGATGCAATTAAACAGTGGTAGTGATATTGCTAGTGCATTTGAGCAATACTTTAGTTCAGTTTATAGTAATTATACTGAGGAACCTCTTGCAAGTAAGGTGTTAGTAAAACCCTCGTTGCCGGGCGTGTCTTGCCTGTTCCTGACCCAGGTCACACGGGGGGACATGTGCCTTGCCACTGTATGTGTATGGGTGGGTGGATGGGTCAATACCACTCTACGTGTATGGGTGGGTCAATACCACTGTACGTGTATGGGTGGGCGGGTGGATCAATACCACTGTACGTGTATGGGTGGGCAGGTGGGTCAATACCACTGTACGTGTATGGGTGGACGGGTGGGTCAATACCACCGTACATATATGAGTGGGCGGGTGGGTCAATACCACTGTACGTGTATGGGTGGACGGGTGGGTCAATACCACCGTACGTGTATGGGTGGAAATTCCAATATGGCTGCTGGTCTAGTAAACCTGTTAATTTGCTCCAACTAAGTTTCAATTTTATTATTAATTACTTACAGTGAACTAGTGGTGGATGTGTGATGTTTGCTCGTTGACTCTTGGGAACTGAATGAACTATTAGTTTGAAAGTTTGACTGTGGTTTTCTAACTGATAGGAGATTGGATTTCCAAACCAAATGCAGGCAGCTGGAATGCCAACCTGTCTTATCTGGTCAAGGTCAGCCACTAGTATCTGCCAGCTTATCAGCTTTGTTTTGACATTTAACCAGTTTATCTACTGCTAACCGTTTACTATTGACATTTCTATTACTGTATTTTGGCACAATATGAAACAAAATGATTAAGAATGTTTAATAAAATAATTTAGATGTAATTAGAACTTAAACCTTGAAAGAACTAATCTCCACTGAATATCTTGTTATATCTTTCAATAATAATCTAATTGCGTATTAATATTTTGGCAGTTCTTATTTTTGTCACTGGGAGAGATTCTGTTCTTGTCAATAAACTGAAAATTGATATTTTCAATAACCAAAAATACAAGTGACAATATTTTTTAACAAGTGATAAGATCCTCTTGCATATCATTAATGTGCTTCATTTAACTTAAATTAAGTCTATTATAATTAATTATATTAAAAAACATATATATAGATCTAGCAGAACTATATAATGAGCTACTAGTCATTGTTTGTAGATTTTATTATCTCTATTATTTTTATTTCATTATTGTATATACTTAATTATCAATATGTCTAACACTAAGCCCAAATATGAAACTGGAAATAGAGTTTTTGCCAAAATAAAGGGTTTTCCATATTGGCCTGCAATAATAACCGAAGTAAATACTTCAAACAGTTTAAGAAAATACACTGTACAATTTTATGGTACAAATGAAGTTGGTACAGTTAAAGAAGTTGACATTTGTTCATTTAAGGAAAACAAAATACTCTATGGGAAACTAAAGGCAAAAAATTTTAAGTTCAATGCGGCAATGAAGGAAGCAGAAAATAGCTTTAATTTGAGTTTGAAGCAAAAAATAGATAATAATAGTAGTCTGTCAAACCCCATGAATAATTCCTCTCTAAAACCACCGGGGTCACCCTCCGTGACCAGCACCCCAAAAAATAAGCAAGAGAAAACTTCAATCCTAGCACCAAGTTATTTAGAAGAATCAAACATTTCAAATAGCACTAATATTCGTCAATTAGGCACTAAAGAGGTAGCTGTAAATACTGACATATTCATGGATACTAATTATCAGTTACATGCTTTGACTGATAAATGTATTGAGCTAGAAAAAAACCTACTGGAGGAAAAAAGAAAAAGCTGTAAAACCTTTGAATATGAAGATTTTCAAACTCGAATACTTAAAGAACAATTAAATACTTTTAAGGAGGATAATAAAAATCTACAAAAAGCCATTGATCTGTTAAAACAGGACTACAAAAACCTTGAAAAAGAGTATAATCAGCTTAAGAGTTCCTCTCAAAAGTGCTTACATTGCTATCCCCCTCTTCAGACAACTTCTCATAAAAATCCTTGGATTTTACCTAAAAAACATCTATTGCCTCTTCTTCTATAGTTTGTAGCGGCATAGTAAATAAAAACCCTTTTGATATTTTATCTCCAGAAAAAGCAAATAATGAAAATAGAGATAAAACTATTACCTCTCCTAGTTTTTTAGAAAAAAACAAAACCAATCATACTAAGAAATTAGTTACCAAAACAAATACAGCTGAAGAGGTCTTAAATTTAAAAAAACTCTTCTAAAATGAACAGAACTGATGAAGGATACTACAACTGCCTAAAGATTGGAGATAGTCAAAGTAAAGATGGTCGACCCAAGCTGACACTGTTGGCAGATAGTCAGGGAAAAGATGTTGCTTGTTATGTACACATGATGATGTCAAACCAGATTAATGTGTTTGGTCATGTTCAGGGAGGAGCCTACATTCAAGAACTAGCCAAATCAGCTTCAAATGACCCAAGACTAAATTCATATGGCACTGACGACTGGATCCTATTTTTGGGTGGCTGCAACGATGTAAACAGCCATAAGATAAACGAGTTTTCAACATTGTTGGAGCTCCTGATTGGCACTTTGGAGAATCAGATAAAAGAATATCAGAACACAAACTTGATTATTTCAACTCTACCATATCGATATGATGTTCACTGCAACAATGAAGTTCATACTGTTGTTGCAGAGATCAATCAGTGTATCAGACAACTGGCCTACAGGTACCCAAATGTTCACCTGCTAGACATTCACCTTCTTGAAAGCTGGTATCATACAAGACAGGGGTACCATAATAATCGTAAAGGAAAGAAACATATAGCCAATCTTATCTGCAAAATAATTACACATAAGAAAAAAGAGTACAATAATTTACCAACTAATGTAAAAAACAATACTGAAGATAAAAGCTCTACTGTCATAAAAAAAAGTGCTCATCAGGAAAAACTAGTACTTGAAACAAACATGATAAAAATGTATGGAAAAAGAGAAGATATTACTTCTGCCCATGCTATCTCAGCGGATCTTGACAGTGATAGAAACATGACGGATCCACCTCAACCTGGAGACCATCTTATTGAGGAATCAACACAACAGCTTTCGGCTAATAAAACAGCTTCTAATGCCCATCCATCAACTCAAGCTCCTGACTTTCAATTTAACTCATGTGAAATTGTAAATGAACGTTTTTTATGCAAAGGGATGTAGACTAAAATAGGTGTACTTTACCTTCACGTCAAACAGTTCACAGTGTGTGAGTTGAGAATACCAACTACATGTTTCGCCGTGAGTACGGCATCTTCAGGTTGTAGAACATAAAAAATAAATAAGTCCCAGTGGGATGCGTCACAAATTAATTAAAAAACACAGTTTACACATAAAGACATCGAACATTAAAACTTTTGGTAGGCCTACCACACATATTTCACGGTCCACGGCGCGATCGGAAGCAGACTGGAAACAATTCGATTAGGTTACTCCTCCCACCACTCTTCTGTTATCAGTAGGGCAATGGTCGATTTGTCCAGGTCCACTGTTTAGAGACATTATTGTGTTGAAAATAGAATGAGACCTAAATTTTAGTTTTTCATTAAGTACGGAATCTTTTGTATCGTTATTACTAAAACTTTTATAAATTTCGAATTGTTCCAGGGAGTCTAATTTACTTCCTTTGTTGCAGATATGTAAAATATCTAAGCCATTATTTAAATCGGCCATGGTGTGATTTTTGTCAACCAAGTGTTGAGCAAAGGTCGACTTTTGTTTGTCTGCTCGGGCGTCAGGGCGGTGTTCCTTATAACGCTGAGCAAAGGTTCGCCCCGTTTGTCCAATATAAAAATTCTGACAGTCCATACAAGAGATTTTATACACGCCGGATTTATCTGTTTTGTTTTCGATGGACTTTTTTAATGACAACACATGTTTTGTTTTGTTTGTAGTTCTGAAGACTAGTTGGAGGCCATGTTTTTTGAAATCCCTCTTTAGGCTATTCTGGATTAAATGATTATATTCCACACACACGTATTTATTTTCTTGGGGTCCAGTAACTAAAACTGTATTATCTTTATTTTTGTGTTTGGAAACGATCCTGTCAATTATCCTGCTTTCATATCCGTTGGAAATCGCTATATGTTTTATTAAGTTTAATTCTTTGTTATAATCAGTAGGCGATAAGGGAAATTTTAGCATTCTGTGAGTGAGGCTATTAAAAGCAGCAAGTTTCTGTGACATTGGATGGTAGGAAGTAGCATGTATTGTTTGGCTCGAAGTTGTCGGCTTCCTGTAAATGCTATAATGGAACTTGTTGTCTTTCTTTCCAATAATTATATCTAAAAAATTGATTTTTCCATCTTGTTCAGTGTCTAAGGTGAATTTGAGTTTGGGCGTTATGCTGTTTAAGTAATTTAGTAATAGATTCAGCTGTCTTGTGTTCCCATTGAATAACATAATGGTATCATCTACATAACGGTTGTATAATGAGATCTTATTTCTGTATTTATTATTTTCGGAAAAAATAAATTCATTTTCGATGTAGTTGAGATAGATGTCAGATAAGATACCAGATAAGGGCGAACCCATGGCTAGGCCGTCCGGTTGGGAGTAATATTTGCCTTCAAATGTAAAATAATTCTGTTTTAACACTTCTTTCAGTAGGAATACAAGTTCTAAAATGGCTTCAGGCAATAAGGTGGAGTTCTTTGATAAATTATCTTGGATTAATTCTATGGTTTTGACAATTGGTACATTAGTGTATAAGTTTACTACATCGAAAGATGCTAGGGTTTGATGCATTTGAATATTAATATCTTTTGTATTATGAATAAATTCAAACGAATTTTTCAGACTGTAGTTATTAGTTAGTTTAATGTGGTTACGCAGAATTTTTTCCAACTTTTTCGCTATTTTATAGGTGGGTGCAGAAGTGAAATCTATTAATGGTCTGATTGGTATTCCTGTTTTATGAACTTTGGGCAAGCCTTTGAATCTAGGTGCAGAGGGGTTCATTACTTTTAAGTATTTTGCTTCATCTTTGGTCAAAATTAATTTCGACTCATTAATTAACTTTTTTATTTTCCTTTGATAGGTTTTTGTAGGATCTTTAGTGAGTGGTGTGATATTATTTGCTATTAAAAAATCGTCTACCTTTTTTGACATAATCGATTTTGTTCAGAATGACGGTAGTATTTCCCTTATCGGCTTTGCATAAGGTGGCGTTACTCTGGATTAACTTATCTTTTATTCGTTTAAGGGTGACAGTTTCCTTTTTGTGAATGTCTGAGATGTTAGTTCCTTTTACGGATAAACTATTATTAAAAGATTTTTTGAGTTTTTTAGACATTTTGAAACGGGCAAATTCAAAATGTCTAAAAAACTCAAAAAATCTTTTAATAATAGTTTATCCGTAAAAGGAACTAACATCTCAGACATTCACAAAAAGGAAACTGTCACCCTTAAACGAATAAAAGATAAGTTAATCCAGAGTAACGCCACCTTATGCAAAGCCGATAAGGGAAATACTACCGTCATTCTGAACAAAATCGATTATGTCAAAAAAGGTAGACGATTTTTTAATAGCAAATAATATCACACCACTCACTAAAGATCCTACAAAAACCTATCAAAGGAAAATAAAAAAGTTAATTAATGAGTCGAAATTAATTTTGACCAAAGATGAAGCAAAATACTTAAAAGTAATGAACCCCTCTGCACCTAGATTCAAAGGCTTGCCCAAAGTTCATAAAACAGGAATACCAATCAGACCATTAATAGATTTCACTTCTGCACCCACCTATAAAATAGCGAAAAAGTTGGAAAAAATTCTGCGTAACCACATTAAACTAACTAATAACTACAGTCTGAAAAATTCGTTTGAATTTATTCATAATACAAAAGATATTAATATTCAAATGCATCAAACCCTAGCATCTTTCGATGTAGTAAACTTATACACTAATGTACCAATTGTCAAAACCATAGAATTAATCCAAGATAATTTATCAAAGAACTCCACCTTATTGCCTGAAGCCATTTTAGAACTTGTATTCCTACTGAAAGAAGTGTTAAAACAGAATTATTTTACATTTGAAGGCAAATATTACTCCCAACCGGACGGCCTAGCCATGGGTTCGCCCTTATCTGGTATCTTATCTGACATCTATCTCAACTACATCGAAAATGAATTTATTTTTTCCGAAAATAATAAATACAGAAATAAGATCTCATTATACAACCGTTATGTAGATGATACCATTATGTTATTCAATGGGAACACAAGACAGCTGAATCTATTA
Organism: Stictocephala bisonia; assembly: GCA_035578905.1. NCBI lineage: Eukaryota > Metazoa > Arthropoda > Insecta > Hemiptera > Membracidae > Stictocephala > Stictocephala bisonia. The sequence goes on from JAQJVL010002578.1 coordinate 28,548, forward strand.
CTAAATTACTTAAACAGCATAACGCCCAAACTCAAATTCACCTTAGACACTGAACAAGATGGAAAAATCAATTTTTTAGATATAATTATTGGAAAGAAAGACAACAAGTTCCATTATAGCATTTACAGGAAGCCGACAACTTCGAGCCAAACAATACATGCTACTTCCTACCATCCAATGTCACAGAAACTTGCTGCTTTTAATAGCCTCACTCACAGAATGCTAAAATTTCCCTTATCCCCTACTGATTATAACAAAGAATTAAACTTAATAAAACATATAGCGATTTCCAACGGATATGAAAGCAGGATAATTGACAGGATCGTTTCCAAACACAAAAATAAAGATAATACAGTTTTAGTTACTGGACCCCAAGAAAATAAATACGTGTGTGTGGAATATAATCATTTAATCCAGAATAGCCTAAAGAGGGATTTCAAAAAACATGGCCTCCAACTAGTCTTCAGAACTACAAACAAAACAAAACATGTGTTGTCATTAAAAAAGTCCATCGAAAACAAAACAGATAAATCCGGCGTGTATAAAATCTCTTGTATGGACTGTCATAATTTTTATATTGGACAAACGGGGCGAACCTTTGCTCAGCGTTATAAGGAACACCGCCCTGACGCCCGAGCAGACAAACAAAAGTCGACCTTTGCTCAACACTTGGTTGACAAAAATCACACCATGGCCGATTTAAATAATGGCTTAGATATTTTACATATCTGCAACAAAGGAAGTAAATTAGACTCCCTGGAACAATTCGAAATTTATAAAAGTTTTAGTAATAACGATACAAAAGATTCCGTACTTAATGAAAAACTAAAATTTAGGTCTCATTCTATTTTCAACACAATAATGTCTCTAAACAGTGGACCTGGACAAATCGACCATTGCCCTACTGATAACAGAAGAGTGGTGGGAGGAGTAACCTAATCGAATTGTTTCCAGTCTGCTTCCGATCGCGCCGTGGACCGTGAAATATGTGTGGTAGGCCTACCAAAAGTTTTAATGTTCGATGTCTTTATGTGTAAACTGTGTTTTTTAATTAATTTGTGACGCATCCCACTGGGACTTATTTATTTTTTATGTTCTACAACCTGAAGATGCCGTATTCACGGCGAAACATGTAGTTGGTATTCTCAACTCACACACTGTGAACTGTTTGACGTGAAGGTAAAGTACACCTATTTTAGTCTATTTACAACAGTTCAGGGGCTACAAAATGGATTTTAATTCAAAGGGATGTGTTCTACAGTCATTTTGTAGATCTCAAAGATAACCTCACAAATAACCAAATTAATCCTAAAGTTAATTTTTTGTTCCTAAACATTCAAGGGTTGCACAAAAAAGTGGAAATATTGGAAAGTTTCTTGTCTGATGGTCAAGCAGTGAAAATTACAATTATCTGCATATCTGAACACTGGCTTGAGGAAAGTACCACAAATTTGATCTGCCCAAAGAACTTTTATAGTGCTGCCTGGTTTTGTAGAAAAGATAGAATTAGAGGTGGGACTTTAATTCTTATTCACAAAATGTATAGATCCAGACCAATAAACTTTGAAAAATTCTGTATCGAAATTAATTTTGAAGTGTCGGCGGCCATTATTGAGAATCTTAAAATTGTAGTTGTGTCAATTTATCACTCCCCAGCGGGTGACCCAAACATTTTTTTACAGCAGTTAGATGATTTTTTAACATTCATTTCCACCTACAAAGAGTACTCAATAATCATTGGGGGTGATATAAATGCACACTTTGACATAACATCTAACAAAACAACTGTTAGAGAATTTCTAAATATTTTACGACAGCATAACTTTTTTTGTACTAATAATAAACCAACTAGGGGGAAAAACTGTCTAGATAATATATTTTTGAACTGTCCCAATCGAGTAACCTTTTGTAACATATTCGATTTTCCCTTCTCTGATCATAACGGACTCATGCCGAACATCCAAGCAAATACTAGCACTAGCAGTAAAACATCTGACAATTCAATTGGGAGTGTGGAACAAGGAAATTCTTTTATAATCAGCCTGTCAAAATCTGCTATCCCTGACCTTCGAGATAGTTTTATATCACATGACTGGAGTAACTTTATGGTTAGCCAAAACCTTTTAAATGCACAAAACACTTTTCAAACGTTTTTAAAAATTATAATAAATAAACTGGAATCTTTCTCTACTATAAAAAGAGATTGTTATAAGGTTAAAAGGACAAAATCTCATCATGAATGGTACAATAGGGACCTTTCTCTCATGAAAGAAAGGCTGCTTTGTCTAAACAAATTAGTTAAAAATTCCAGTTGTGATAGACTATTAGAAAACTATTTAAACCTCAAAAATACCTATAAAAAGGCTATAGTAAATGCAAAACTGTCTTACAATGCAAATAAAATAGAAAGAAGCAAAAATAAATGCAAGACTGCTTGGAACATCATTAAAGTAAACACTTCTAATTCAGGCCCCAACAAAACTACAGATATCAGTCCAAACAATTTCAACCAATTTTTTGTTGACTCTGTAAAAGAAATAAAAGATAGCATCATCAAACCTCCAATAAATAGTCTAAGCCTTGTCAAAAACCATCAAATTGAACAGATCAACACTTTTACCCTCAAACAGATCTCAACTGAAGATATTACCAAAGCTATAAAAAGATTTAAAAATTCAGACAGTGCAGATATTTTTAGTCTGCCCAACAACATCTTTAAAAGTATTTACCAGGGCTTTCTATTTCCCTTAATGGTTTGTATAAATAAATGTCTTTTAGAAGGTACTTTTCCTGAAGAGCTAAAATTATCTCGAATATGTCCCATATACAAAAAAGGCCCCAGAGACCTACCAGAAAGCTATCGACCGATTTCAGTAGTACCGGTTTTATCTAAAATAATTGAAATAATTGTACATGATCAACTACTGGAATACCTAGAAGAAAATCACTACCTAAATCTCTCTCAGTTCGGTTTTAGAAGGGGTAAAAGCACTATCGATGCTGTTGACGCACTTATTAAGGACGTTATAAATGCTTTCGAAAATAAGACCTTTGCTCAGGCCACTTTGTGTGATCTGAGCAAGGCCTTTGATTGTGTAGATCATGGGGAACTCATATCTAAGCTCCATTACTATGGTATTACTGGGAAATCAGCACAATTTTTTAAATGCTACTTAACAAACCGTAAACAAAGAGTTTGTGTCAGTGGAGAGTGGTCCAGTGAAATGGTGGTTCCAACTGGTGTACCACAGGGCTCGGTCCTGGGACCTCTTTTATTTTTATTACAAATCAATGATCTTCCGAGTGCTGTCAAAGCTAAATCAATAATGTATGCAGATGACACAACTTTCCTTAATACTCACACTAACTTTGATAATTTGCAAGACCTTGTCAAAAAAACAATGGAAGATGCATCAGTATGGTTCAGGTCAAACGGGTTTCTGTTAAATGAAGGTAAAACTCAGAATATACTATTTAGCTTAAAACAAACTCCGTTATTCGATGAAACAACAAATTTTGCTACCAGTGTCAAATTTCTCGGGATCTTCATTGACGATAGCCTAACTTGGAATTCACACATTGATTATGTCTCAAAGAGACTATCTAGAGTAATTTTTTTGCTAAGGCGAGTTATGTCCTGTGTGCCTAATGATTATGTTTTATCTTCATATTATGCATTTTTTCAATCAATTATAAGATATGGATTAATAATCTGGGGCAACAGTAGCAAAATAGGTGAAATCCTAATTCTGCAAAAGAAGGCTATCCGAGTAATAACAAAAGCACAACCACTGGATCATTGCAAACCGCTTTTTGTCAGGCTTAAACTGTTAACGGTTATAAATTTGTACATATTAGACCTGGTCTCCTATACACTAAAAAACACACAAAACCTAACCTTAAGAAGTGACCTGCACAGTTATAACACTAGAAACAAAAATAGTATCAATATAGCCCATTGTAGGCTAAGCAAAACACAGCAGAGTCATATTATCATATCTCAAAAGCTAGTGAATAAGGTAAAACATCTAGTGGATAGATACCCAGAAAAGGTCTTTTTTACAAAATTCTATGAGTGGCTATCCAAAAATCCTTTCTATAATTTATCAGAATTCCTTATCTTAAATGACATAACTTTTTAATGACTGCGGCCCTTTGCATGGAGAATGGTCATATAGTAACTGTAAGATATTGTACTATCTACAGTATTTAATTTTTAATTTGTATAACTAATGTAAATATATAAATAATACTAGTATTATGGATTCTTTGACTATGTCTAATAATGACTGTATTTTGACTTTGTCAATGCTTTAGTGTAATAAGACAAATAAAACGATTTGATTTGATTTGATTTGATTTGATTTGGGTCAATACCACTGTACGTGTATGGGTGGGCGGGGGTCAAATCAACATGTAACACAGGGCCAGATTTTTTGCCACAATACCTATTTAAAGGATGCGCAGATTTTTTAATTGAACCCCTCACTTTTATGTTTAATTTAGGTTTAAAAACTGGTATTTTTCCTGAAAGATGGAAATTTAAAAAGGTAACACCTATTTTTAAATCTGGTAAAGAATCTCAAGTCGTTTACAAACCTGTTTCTATTTTATCAGTACCTGCTAAGATTTATGAGTCAATTATACACAAATTTTTATTTCATCACTTCAGTAAATACCTTTCACCCAGTCAACACGGTTTCATTCCGGGTAAATCAGTTAACACGAATTTGTTGTCTTTTACTAACTATATATCATCTGATTTGGACTCAATGACCCAGACAGCCGCCATATTTCTCGACCTGGCCAAGGCTTTTGATAGGGTGGATCATCTGATTTTGTTAAAAAATTTACATTATTATGGTTTGTCTGATAGTCTAATTCACTTGTTTACATCTTATTTGGTTAATAGGAAACAGTTTATATTTTACAAAGGGCAAAAGTCGTCAACTTTTATAGTGCAATCAGGTGTAGGTACCTCAGGGCTCAAATTTGGGACCTTGTTTATTTACAATTATGATAAATGATTTGTGTGAGAATGTGCATTCTGTGCATTAAAAAAAGTTTTAATTTTTGCAGACGACTTTCAACAAATATACAATCAGAATGATGCTATTGAACTGCAGACAGATCTTGATAATGTATATAAATGGAGTGAAATCAACAAAATGAACCTTCATGTATTAAAATGTAATGTTATGACTTTTACTAGATCTAAGATTTGCACTAAAAATGATTATTATCTAAATGGTGTAGCTCAGTCAATAGTGGATCTAGTGAAAGATCTGGGTGTTTATTTGGATAGCACATTATCGTTTTCAGTACATATATGTAAATGGATTACTGGTGCAAGCCGAATGATGGGGTTAATCATTAGGCAAGGGAAACATTTCAAAAGTTTAAGAACGTCAATCTTACTTTACAGAGCCTTGGTCAGGTCGAGACTTGAATGTGCGGCTCCTTTGTGGAATCCATTTTACACAACTTATGAGGATGAGGTCGAGCGAATCCAAAAACGATTTTTACTATAACTTTTTTATAAGTCTTAATGTATACACCTATTTAATATGTTTGGGTTTGAGAGATTAAGCCAAAGGAGACTGGTGATGGGTCAAGTTTTCCTGTGGGGCCTGGTCAGGGGGCGGTGGATGACCCGTCCAGATTGAAGAGGGTCTACTTCAGAATTTATATTTGTTGCCTGGTGATAAGACTTTATGTAGACATAGGTTTAGTTGGGTGTTTATGCTGTAAACCTCCCACAAGAAAGAATAATGTATACTTGTATGAACTGCCTCAATGTAATTGGGTCTATTACCTGTATTGGAGCATGAAAATAAATAAATAAATTATCTTCCTCCATTGCTGTATTTTATAATAGACATAACCGAAATAAGCATGATGTAACAATTATGTTTGCACAAACACTAAACACAACAATTAACCGATCTGCAAGTGAAAAGCATTGAGAGGAACAGTGTGACTGGCATAGCAATATAACCTTATCTGGTAATGGCTGGGCTCATTCTGAAGCATTAGATCGGAATTGAGATTGGAACAACTTTAAACACCCACCGCAGCACATGAAAGTTATTTATGGTGTCAATAGAGGTCTTTTGCAGTGAACGTGTTAAACATTGTTATACTATAAGACTTCCCTCTGAAACAGTTAACATCTAACAGTTGTTTATAAAATATGGTACGTTGTTATTATAATCAATGGCATTCATTCATTTGTGTAGATAAAATCAAATCAAGGTGTTCCAGAAGACAACCAAGCCACGCCTCCATTGCCAGAGTTGGTTCCTCCAATCACTCTAGTTGCTCCATGGTGTTTTCAGGTAATCTTTATTTAAAAAAAACACATGTAACTTTTTTATATGAGAACTGTCTTAAATATAAACTAATTTTTAACCGATTAATCAGTACAAGATTGTATAAACATAACAGCTAAGAATTTAAAATGTAATATTATACAGTTGTATACTTTGTGATCTTTTTTTAAACTCCATTTTTAAAGAAATGTTCCCCTGAATAAAGTGGGTCCTCTTGCAGATTTCTTGGTTTAATATATATATATATATATATATATATATATATATATATATCAAATTGTTTCTTTCATTACAAGTGAATAAAAACTATTGTAAAATAAAGTAAAAGATAAATTGCAGTATGTTTATTTTAAAACACTTTCTAATACTACTTTGTTTAAGTAGTTTTGTTTCAAATTGACAAACATATTTTTGTGATCTATTGGTTAAATAAGATTCAAAAATGTTTATTGAGCATGCAGTTAAACCATAGTGTTTTAATTTTACTAATATTTTATCAAAAGGAACATAATCAAATGTTTTACATAGATTAAAAAGTGTAATAGGTAGATTCATTGCTATAAATTTGTTTTCTACCAATTTAATAACTCAATATATTAAGTGCTTATTCATCGCTAAGCAAGAACAGCAATGTCTTCATATTCTAAGTTAGTAGTTGTTCATCACCTGTTCAGGGGTATAAGGTTGATGTCAAGGGGGCTTATTTATTTAAGGCGTTGTGGGTTACCGGTTTGCTGCGGTGGGCTTTCGAATTGCAGCTTTTTAGTAGTTCCAATATTCATTGTGTTATATCAGAGCATTTATGCACGGTGCTTCTAACCTATTCCTTCCTCAGTTTGAAAAACACCATCTACATTTCTATTACGATTTATGGAATGCACTATCCATCGCACTCTACTAAGTTTGTTCTCTTTTAAGAGATGGTACATGTACACAATCAAGTTATGTACAAGAATCTAAGTTAACCACGTTTCGGTTGACAAAGTAATAAGGTTAGTAGAACTGAATCTCCCACCTTTGTCAATATAGAAATAAAACCAGCGGGCCGCAACCGTGGGCAAGGCATGAAGATTTCACAGCCGCTCAGACTCAGCGGCGTGCTGCAAATTGCTGCTGTGACACATAAATGGGGCCTTAGAACAACATGTTTTGAGCTAAAATTATTAAAAATATTTAATAATATATATTTGAACTTTAATTGATTTATGTTTAAGAAATTTTACAAGAAATACCTCAATATTAAAAAATATTAGCTGTCATGCTATTTTCTCTATTATGTCTGCTTGGTTTTTAGGAGAACTTTATTTCCCATTGACTAGGATTTGCTTCTCATAACTAACATTCTTTCACTTGTGCCAAATCCTCAATTAGCACATGTTTGAATAGTGAATACAGTATGTATCACGAAGACCAGTAATAAATCAGAATACCATACAGTCATTAAATCGACATGTCTTTCATTGTCTTTTGTCAAAGTTTTTACACCATAATGCACAAAGCTTGTCATCATTTTCTCATTACAATTCCATTACTTCCTTACTTTGTAATATTTGAGAAAAATAAAGGGATATCTCCATGGTATGAGGCGTTTTTGATAAAACTAATCAATGACTTTTCAGTAAATTTATCGGTCACAACGTTGAATGACTGATGATGTTGTTATCGCTGGTTCACTCCATCTTCGCTAATTTATCTGTTTCTAAAAAAAAAATATTTCTTTGGTTTTAGTTCTTTTGACAACAAAAACCTAATCACAAGTATTATGTCACAAGTATTTTATTGAAGTGTATAGTTTTCACCAGTGAACAATCTAGAAGTGGCACAGAGTGCATGCTATCACAGCCTGGTACTTACTGAATCCAAGAATGTTGAAGCATCCAAAGACTAATATGAATAAGACCCCCCTCCCAATACTCTACACTACCATGCTGTTAAGTCTTTTTATGAAGCTATTGATTTTTTAAAGGTTTTTTCAACAATCTGTGTCTTAGACTGTTGGCGATCACTGAATAAATTTTGTTTGTTTTTTTTTAAGCGAACCTAGCTTATTATAACTGATTAGGTCTCCATACTTTTCTGAACACATAAATATTGTTCTTAAGAGGAAATAACATTGAGACACTTCAACCAAAGCAAGCGAATGTGCCATGATACAAATTTATTACAATACAATTACAAGGTACAAATTTTATGGTCATAGATTTTGGTTAGCTACATTTATACCCTCAGACCAGAAGTAATCACTAATGTAATCCTTTTGTGATAACAAACTTCCATTTGATCTTAGGAGAATTGATAATAGATAGTATGATTGTTATCTTATTTATGATATTAGCCCTCGAAGAATATTTTAGAACCTAGAAGCTAAATTTTAACCCATAAAAAACTGAAGTAGCCTGCTTCCACCTAAGTAATAGACTGGCTAATCTAAAGTTGAACATCTTTCTAAATGGTGTTAAACTCAATCACAACTGATCATCAGTACCTGGGAGTAGGTTAGATCAATCACTGACGTTTAAAAGCTATCTTCAAAAAACAGCAGCTAAAATCAAAACATTATCACATCATATTTCCGGAACAACTTTGAGAGCCAGCGCACAAATCCTGCGTTTAACTGCTTTATCACTGTTCTATTCAGCTGTTGAATACAGTGCTCCCGCATGGCTAAATAGTGTACTCACAAAAAGCGATTGATGTCCAACTTAATAGGGTCTATTAGTGGCACTCTCATGGCAACTCCACTTTCTTGGCTCCCAGTGCTGTGTAATATTCAGAGATAAGCCGTCAGGAGGCTCTACTTAAATATTCAATAAGATCTTGAATGCCCCACACCTCCCCATTACCCACGATCTTCCACGTGGGAATGGTCACCTAAAATCTCAAAACCCACTTCTACCTGCTCAGTTGAGCAGATAAAATTTTTCCCCCAATACTAGCTGGGCCTTATTGGCTCGTGGAACAGTTTTGATGGACGAAATAAGTTCCTAATTAACAATCCGTCAATACCTGTTAGTGGGATGAACCTCCCTCGTAAGGAGTGGACACTGTTGAATCGGTTCTGAACTGGCATGGGTAGATGTAACTACTGGAAGATAAGTGGGGGATTAATACTAGATCAGTCATGTGATTGCGGGGAGTATATCCAAACAATGGATTACATAGTTACAGAGTGCCCCCTGCGCTCTTTTACAGAGGGTTTAGCCAACATAAACAGAATCAGTGAGGCAGGTCTTAAATGGCTCGATGGATTGGACTTTAACTTTAAGTAAAATTAACTGATTTTGTCTTACTCTGACTTGCTTATGACAAATAAATTTTGCTAACCTTCCATAAACCTATAATTGTTTACACAACAGTTTAGTTTTTATTCATAAATTCATGTTTGCTGTACTCATCACTTGCTTGGATCATATTGTTTTGTGTTTTGCCTATCAGATAACTAAGTCCCTCTTCTGTAAGTGATTGTCATAGCATCTAAGGGTTACCTCCGGACTACCTCAACTGACGGCTAGTGTTAGAGTAGACTACTTTCAACACTCTTAATTAAGTAAATTTTATTTAAAACAAAAAAACTTTAGTGTTGAAAACTTACCTGTTATTCAGCTTGGAAAACATTAAAGTTGACAAAGATTTATCTTGAAAGATCATCCAACACTTATTCTTCATACTCTACTTGTTACTCTTTATTTCATTTTAAGAAATAAAATATGTTCTATTTGTTAAAATATTACAAATAAGATATCTTAGAATGCAATAGGAACTGATTGAGTTTTTCTTTAACCTGTTGAGGAGTATGCAATTTTGATCCCAATAGAGTACGGACGTCTGGGCTCGGAAGAGGAAGGACGTCCTGTGACGTCCATTTTATTTCCGTACAATTCTGCATTGCTACTCATTCTAGCGGCACTTTCTGGCAACATGTTTGTTATTGTTACTTAGTAGACACATTACAAACAGCGCCTGGTGGATTGTTTTGTAATTAGCTTATACAAATCAGCTGTGTAAGAACAACACTCAGCTGAGTATCGTTGGCGCAAAAATGTTTTGGCACGAATATTGTCCCGTATTGTAATACATTGTGTTCATCTGGCTAGAGCTGTTTGGTTATTGTAGATGAGTTGTTTATTCCTAAACATTAATTGTATTATGTAAATAGTTTTTTATTTAGAGTTTTTTTTTTTTATTACTCTTCAGTTGTTTGTGTTTCTATTATAAGTGAGCCAATTGCCAACCAGCTGTCGCGCGACTAGTGGGCGGGCCAACACGCCTATCAGGACGCCATTTCATGCAGCCGCTTCTAATGAGAGACGGTAATCAGAAAAGAAAGCAAAGGAAGTGTTTCGTTTGCGCTCACACCTTAAAACGAGAAAGGAAAAGGAAAGACACAGCATACGAATGCAAACAGTGCCAAATTCCGCTTTGCGTGTTTCCTTGCTATGGAGACTATCACACTACTGACAATTTTTAAAAATAAAATAAAAGGTTTTAGGGCCTGGACTGTACAGAACTGTTATTGTATGGACATAATAATATGTTTTTAGTTATAAACTCTGAGTTTAAATAAATTAAAAATTCAGTTACTTAACTCAAAATTGATAATATGAATATTATTTTATTTTATTTAAAACATATGTAAAAAATAGTAATAAGCTATTAAATGTGTATTTATTAGTTTATTGTATCATAATAATAAAGTATCAAACAAAACTAGAAACAAAATTTTTCTACTCCTCTACCGTCAACAGGGAGTCTGATAATACTCATTATGAAGCAACGAGCAGGGACGTCTTAAGACGTCCTTACTCCTCAACAGGTTAAAATGTATTTTATAACAATCCAATATTGTTTGTGCATTGCAGGCTTTGACCCTCTCTGATGCTTACCACCGAGGAAAGCTGTTTGCGTACAGACTATTGTGCAATATGGTGCTGTCTAGTCATGAAGTGCCCTTACCCCCTGGCCTTCTCACCCAATTTTACAGAGTAATACATATGGCTCTTACCTCCAGTGATCAGGTATTTTTAATTATCATTTCTCTGTGTTTCATATGTATAAGTTCGTTTTTATTGCTTTTGGTTATTTATCCTTTGGCAATCCTGATATTTCAATCTAGCTTGACAAAATTTTTTCAAACAGTTTTAAGTTTTCCAAGTGTTTAAGTACATACAGAGCTATTTATACTCATCACTGCATCGTTGTCAATTGTTGTGAAACTGCGAGGAGAAAACTCAACATTTATATTTCTTACTAAATTATGTTTTGAATGTATTTATTGTAGCTACTAAATTGTTAAATTTAACATGTTAATAATTTTATAGATTTTACCACTTCTGATAAGTTATACATGTAACATTTGATATAAATAGTTGTACTAAGTAAAAAGCTTTCTAATTTAAAAATCTAATTTACTAACCATTTTACCAAAATAACCCACGTATATATTATGTGATGCAGTTTTTTGTTAATACATTTCCTCCCTTATTTTGGACTAATTTTCAGCACTTTGCGGTGTTAAAAAATGTGCTCCTTTTAGTGGTTGTAGTTGCTTCGATAATTTCACCAAGAAAAGCACGGGAAGCTCTCTTAAGTATATTTTTCGATCATAAGAATAACATGGAGAGAGATTTAAATTAATCATGAAGTAACAGCTGTTGTAATGTAATTAATGATGTTTTCAATATTCAGGAAAATATAGATCTTCGATAATTAAAAAAAGTACCAATTTTGTATTCAGTGGAAGGTAGTTTGATATGAATAATCAAATGTAAGCCTCACTGTGTCTCTATCTGTTTGTCCTTTATTCATTACAACGCCGTTTATCCGATCCCATTGAAACTAGGAGGTTGTGTTTTTTCCCCAGAAAAGATTAAAGCATGGTTTTATTTGCATCTGACTGTAGGGCTCCAACCCACTAGCATTTAAAGTTTCAAGAGTATTTTAATGGAGCTATTTTATGTATTTATTAAAAGCTGTTAACCCTTTCCCATAATATAATTAAAGCCACTGCTGTCTCTTGCATTCTGAGTTATTTTTTTCAAAACACGCATTGTACCAAAAGTAACCCTATAAAATTTGTTCTTTAACAGTTATTAACCTAAATACGTTCAGAAAAATGAAATTGTGAGTTTATTATCATCCATAAACAACAATATTTCAGAATAGCTCTTTTTATTTTTACAAAAAAACATACAAAATGTTTAATGGAAGGTGGTAATTTTGTCAAAGTGTTACACTCAACAGAATAATAAACAGTTTAATATTATTAAAAACTCATACAAAAACTAGTATTAATAAATATATTGATATAATTAAACTTAGGAAGCATTGTTTTGTAGCTGTTACCAAAATTTTAGTTTTTAATTGAGCTCTAAAATAATCAATTCTAAAATGTAATATTTTAGGTTAGATTAAAGGGCACTAGGCCAGGAATTAGTATATTAGGAGAGGTAGGACATCAGCAAACTTATCTTAAAAGACAAGTCCACTGACACCAGAGTAGTAGTAAACAAGTACAATAGAAGCAAATATCTCACAAATGTTCTGTGCCACTGGCACTTTCCTCAGGTCAGTCTCTCTACTAAGAGAGCAATTTCATATTTATTATGAAAAAAATAAGATAGTTTCGTGTTATTTTTCTTGCAGAGTACACTGAACACTGTGGTGCGATACTGCGTTCCCAAATTATTTTCATGTTGTTTTTGTTGTAGAGTACACTGAACACTGTGGTGCGATACTGTGTTCCCAAATTATTTTCATGTTGTTTTTGTTGCAGAGTACACTGAAAACTGTGGTGCAATACAATAATGCGGTTCCAGATTAGTTTCTTTTATTTATTTATTTTATTTTTTATTTATTTTTTTTTTTTTTTTGCAGAGTACACTGAACACTGTGGTGTGATACTGTGGTCCCAGATTAGTTTCATGTTATTTTTGTTGCAGAGTACACTGAACACTGTGGTGCGATACTGCGGCCCCAGATTCTTTTCCTTACAGTTCCCTGGTTTCTCACTTCTTCTCATAGATTTTATTCATGCAGCCAATGCTGTTGTTTGCTGTTCAGATCTCAGAGCAGTAAGTATTTTATTTTGATTATTAATTTTTGTTGAATTGGTGTTTACTATGTAATAATACTTTGAACTCTTGTTACATCTTAAATTGAATAAATTTACCGTTGTCATATTGAATCAGTTCTTGTAGTTTAGTTTTCTGTATTCTTGTTAATTTATTCATTTAATTGGTCAGTTTAGTGTTATTTTTGTCATATATCGTTACATTAAAAATCTTCCTAAAAACCACAAAGTTTTTTTCCTTTTTTCTTTTTCCTTCTATTACATGTATAGGTACCATGTGAATTCCCGAACTGGCAAGTAGAGCTTACACTCACTAGTTTAATTTTTCAATAGTAAACTTATTGTTACTTATTCCTAGGGCCATCTACATCTGTGTTGATATTTGGTCCTACCAATATACTATCTCAATCTGGACTGAACTTCTGTCTCTTTCTCTGTGCCTCTAACTCTCTATATCTGCCTTCTCTTGACTTAGTATATTAGATATATAGGACATCAACAAACTTACCTTAGAAGACAAGTTCACCAACACCAGAGTAGTGGTAACATAAACAAAAGAATCACATAATCACACAAATTTTCAGTACCACTGGCACTTTCTTCAGGTGAGTAGAGAGAGCCACCTCCTCGGGAGAGTTTTCCTTCGGGGTTCCTTTATAATACTTGTTTCAGACAGCACGCTTGCTCACTTTTTAGTTCATGCCCGGCCTGCCTCAGTCTCTGTGCTGTAACATTCAATTTTATTTATCCAGTTAACTTACTGGCTAGCACATAAGAGGTTTAAGTAATCACACAGACAGAATCAATAAAAACCTTATAATTATCCTAGCATGGTAAAATTCAGACAAATAAACAGGATCCAAAAACAACATAACAAATGTAATGTTTATACAAATACAAAAAATTATATTCAGAACGATTATTAAATTGTTAAGTTCACTATTTAATTTTAATGATAAAAAATATAAGATACAATATATATCTGAAGCAATGACAAAATAAGATGCCCAATAACTTTGAATAGAATTTAAAGCCTCTAATTGACTATTTAACACAATATCAAACCAAGCAAATTAATTATTATTAAAAATACAGAAATAAGATTTAATAACTTATTACAAATCTTAAAGAAATTTATTAAGTACAAAATTGATCCAATAATGTTATTAACCTGGATGAATCAAATAAAACTTGAAAACCTCACTATTGAATTTAACAGGAATATTTATCTTGAATCCAGGAATAAAATAATATGTATAAAAATGACTGAATGTACAATTAAAATGAATCAGGTTGCTAAATTACTAAGCAAATTAGAAAAATACGGTCTTAGAGATGCAGTCCTTTGCACCCTGACATCATATCTTGAGAACAGAAAGCAGGTGGTTTCAGTCGTTGGAGCGGTATCGGCAGCTTGTGGTGTGGTGCATGGTGTACCTCAGGAGTCAATCCTTGGCCCCCCTTCTATTCTTAGTGCTGGTAAATGACCTTCGGCTTGGCAGCAAGGCTTTATTGTTTGCCGATGACACCACCATCATTGCCAGGGGCGTAGATGCTACGGCTGCCTTATCAGAAGTGGAAATTCTTTTTCAGCAGGCCAAAAATGTGGTTTCTTAGCAATAAACTTATGATGAATGAAGGAAAGACACAGCTGTTACTCTGCACTCTGAGTAGAACAGATGGTGCTGATGGTCAGGATGCTGGGGTGAAGCTGTTAGATTTCTGGATTGATTCAGAACTGAACTGGAAGGAATACACAGACCACATCTGTTCGAAGTTGTCACGTGTTTTACACTTACTGTCATACCATCACAAATCAGTATCTAATGACAGTTTACTATGCTTTGATGCAGAATCATAGAAACTATGGCCTAGTTTGGTGGGTACATGCTTCTGGCTGTAAGAAAATCTTTAAAATTCAGAAGAAAGCTATTAGGCTGTTGACGGACTCAGGCCCTAGAGACCACTGTATGCCTCTCTGTAAGCAAACTGGAATTTTGACAATCTATAGTCTTTACTGCCTAAACACACTAATCTTAATTCAGGAAAATCTTGATAAGTTTCAGCTAAGAACTAACATCCATGTGCATGTGACTCATCTTAGCTCAGATATTAACATGCCTCGCTGTAGGTTTACCATGACACTAAATAGCTACCCAATGAGAGCCGTCAAAATGCATAATCTGCTTCCAGCACACATCAAGTCCTTGGACTCCATCAGGATGGCGATTGCCCTTAAGAACATTTTTGTGAACAAACCTCTTTATTCTCTTGATGAGGTTGATAGGGCCTATTTTCTGTAATCTTGCCGCCATCTTGCCTGTCAGTTGTCCTAATATTCTTTGACGCAGTCTATCCAGCTGTTGCTGGTCACCAACAAGGAAACAAGTATCAAGTAAGTTGACTGAATGTTTCTTATATACAGGTCTGTTTGTAACAGTACTTAATCTCATATATGATCCTTTACCATTGTACAGATCACAGATTGCCTGATTTGGTTTTCTGCTCCATTCTTCTTATTCTAAGAAAGGACTGTAAATTGTCTGCAGTACTTTGCTTTCAAATACTATTATTCTTTTCCCCTCTTTTTAATTAGCAAGTTTCCCTCGAAGTTTCCATATAGCAAAACCGAACACATTGTACAACCATATTTCTGTTTTATGTGACAGGAGTTTTAATGAAATTATTTTGTTAAAAAACACCTATTTTCTAAATTCTATCTATTTTGTAATTCTGGTTCTTCTGGATTATCGTTTGATACCATTGCTCCTGGGTACTTAAAAGCGTCTATCTCAAACCATTGTCCATCTGTTTGCAGATTGTCTCTATTCGTATTTTTCTTTCTTGTAAAGTGTATGGACTTTGTTTTTTGATTATTCTTCTTATAAAGAATGATTTTCTGTTAAACTCTAAAGTGTTATACTGTTTTTTCTACTTTTACTTTATTAAATAGAGTGTTAATGTACATTAAATGTTTCTTTTTCAGTAGCCTGTTAGTTTCTCTGTTTATCTCAGTGTATTTTTCTATATCTTCTAAATTGTTGCTATTCAGCCAAGCAGTTTTCCATCTAACTCTTTTTGCCATCATTGGGGTTTTTTATTATTTAATTTTGCCATATACCCTCATCTGCTCTCTATTAAAATTGTGCAAATTTGTGTTTTTATCTTCTTCTGTATCTAGGTGTCCCAAAATCTGGATCTTATTGTGAATAGTATGGTAAATAAACTTGTATTTGATTTATTCTTCAATATAATCAGTAGTTTAGTATCTTATTACTGAAGAAGTAATTAAAAAAGTAACATATTATAAGTACTTAATTTCAAATATGTAAGCAAGAATTATTAATAATGAATTTAAATTTCAATATTTTTATTTAAAGACGTGGTACAAATTGTAGGTGCTAAAAAGTGAGTTTACTACTTAACAGTAGCAACATTACTTTATTATACTGTGTAGAGCTGTATAAAATGTACGAGGTCTGTCCAAAATGTATCAGACCTTGACATTTCGCACGAAAATGAGCTACTCGGCAGCAACGGTGATCTGGCCCCCTTCAAAGTACTCTCCTCTACAAGCTACTACCTTATGGCAATGCTCCTCCCACTTCTGGAAACACTCCTTAAATTATTTTTTTAGAATAGCTAACAGGTCCTTTGTCGTATCTTGTTTTATTTCTTTAACATAGTCAAATCTTTTTCCTTTCAAAGGAATTTTTAACTTCGGAAGTAGCCAGAAGTCACAATTTCATGGCTGTAGGGAGGCTATCGTTGTTGTTTAATGTCGTGTTTGATTAAAAAATGCTGAATCAGACTCGAGGAATGAGCTGGAGCGTGGTCGAACATGAACCAAAACACGGTTCATTTTCAAATCTTTGTGTAAAATGTTAAAAACTGGCGACTTTGGTATTGCTAAATCTTCTTCCAGCTCTAGAACAGTCAATTAATGGTTTTCATTAATTGCTGCACGAACATGTTCAAAATTTTCAGCGATTCTAGCTTTTAAAAGGTTTTGCCAAATGGCTCATCATTCTCCACTGATAGGCGGCCATTTTAAACCGCCAAAACCTCTCTTTAATTTGTGTATCGCCCATAGATTCTTCACCATAAACTTTTTGTATCATGGCAATCATCTATGATGCTGAATGGCCAAATTTTAATGCAAATGCATTGCTCAACATAGTGAAATGCGATGTGCACGCATAGCAGTACCGTACGAAACAGATCACTGTGACTCGCCGAGCAAACGAAGAGGGTTCAAAGGAGTAGGGTCCTACCTCCCTTCCAATAACTAGTTTCAGCCGGATGGTCTCGCCACGGCCGACTAGTGATTGGCGGTCGGATACTTTTTGGACAGACCTCGTATATATTTTTTTGTAATTCTTATATTTATATGTTTATTTATACTAAGTAATATCTCTGATAAGGTATTCCTTTAAATGTTTCAGACACCTAGAACAGAAGCAATGTCTATTTTAGGGACACTTTTAAGTTTCCCATTGAAATTTTTCCAACTTCCCATGCTTCAGCCTACTACCAAGGAATTCTTTTCAAGATCCGCTCCTGATGTTAAGGTACATGGTTACTCTTAGGAGTTCAGACTTATAACTAATATAATGATCTATATATTTTCTTTTAAAGTGCATTTACAAACATTACTACTTATATCATGAATAACAAACTTCTGTTAACTACCATTTTATGAACGTTTAATAGCCATGATAGAGTTCGTAAATCCAATAAACATTTGCAAACAAATTAAAGTGAGCAGAAAATTAAAAAAAAACAAAAAACCTGAACATAAAGATAAGAGCAGATAACATAACGACAGCCAGATCCATAAACAAAATCCATTGTCACTCTATTTGTCTTTGTCTAGAAACTACAAATAAAATGTTTTTCTCGGTAAGAATTTCCTGATCATTACGACTAGGGGTGTGCAAGTAGTGATTTTTAAGTTCTAGTCGAGTAGTGGCACTTCCGTGCGCCATCCTACTTTGGCGTTTACGGAGCGTCCCCTGGGTGGCGGATAGGGGAGAGGTCGGGAGTTATGCATAGCATTTCTCCCGGTTAGGTCCATTGGACCCGCTGACCATAATTAGGTGCGGTCCTCCATTCATATTGGGGGTTGAGCATAGGGCTAACCACCTTACCTTTTAAAAATCTTCTGGTTACGAACCGTCAACAAAATGCCTCGGAAAAGACCGGATTAAATGGAAAACGACATAGGATTCGCTCAACGGACTTAAGATTTGGAACTTGGAACATTCGCTCGCTTGCTATTCCAGGAGCAGTCAATATTGTATGCAATGAACTAGAAAGATACAACTTGGACATAGTGGCTCTTCAAGAAACAAGATGGCCCTTTAGTGGTATAATTAACTCTGGAAAATATTCTATATACTACAGCGGAAGAGATGATGGAATACACCAAGCAGGAACTGGATTTGCTATTAAAAAAAACTCTGTTGGAAGCTCTAAATAAATTTGAGGCTGTGAATGAGAGGCTGTGCCTGATTAGACTAAGATGTAGATTTAAGAACATGACTGTGATAAATATGTATGCTCCAACTGAGGATAAAGAAGATGAAACCAAAGATGAATTTTATGGACAGTTAGAAGAAATGATAAATGACATCCCTAATTATGATATAAAAATTACATTGGGTGATGCCAATGCTAAAGTCGGAAAGGAAGATATTTGGAGAGATTATGCAGGAAAAGAGAGTCTACATGACATGTCCAATGACAACGGAATAAGACTTCTCAGTCTCGCATGTGCAAACCATCTCTACATTAGCAGCACCTCATTCCCACATAAAAAAATACACAAAGAAACATGGGTATCGCCTGATGGAAGAACGAGAAACCAAATTGATCATGTGTTAATAGACAAGAGACATAAAACACACATATTTGATGTGAGAAGCCTAAGAGGTGCTGAATGTGGGACTGACCATAACTTAGTACTCGTTAAGATAAGACAAAAACTGAAATGGGAAAAACGAGAAAAAGATAAAGTGGAAGTAGGGTGGGACACATCTAAACTGAAAAACATAGAAAATCAAAAGAAGGTGGAACTTAAACTAACAAACAGATTTCAGGTACTACAAGAACAGACTGTTGAAATTAATGATGTTAACGAGTATTGGGGGAAAATTAAAGAAATTATTACAGAAGTTTCGAAGGAAGAACTAAAACCAATACAAAGGAAACAGAAGAACAAACTTTGGTTCACCAACAGTTGCGAAGATTTAATAGAGTTGAGAAAGAAAAAGAAAAATGATGTTCTCAAAAACAACTGTAAATAAAATAGGGAGGAGTACAAAGAACTCAACAAACAGGTAGTTAGAAAACTAAGAACGAAGAAACGTAAATATATCACAGACCAACTGAGAAAAGCAGAGGAGGACAGTACTCATAACAACGCAAGGGAATTTTTCAGATCAATAAGATTTTTTAAGAAGGGATACATCCCAAAAACGACAGCATCAAAGATAAAAATGGAAACCTGACTTGCGACAGAAAAAATGTTCTTAACATATGGAAACAATATTTTGAGCAACTAATGAATGCTGATAAAAGACCTGACGAAGAAGAAGGAGCAGAAGATGAAAATAAATTAATTTTCCAACATGTGCAACCAAAAGTAGATGAACCATCGCTTAAAGAGGTGGAAGAAAGCGTAAGACAACTAAACAACAATAAAGCCCCAGGAAATGATGGCATTCCAGCTGAAATATTCAAAATTGGTGGAAGAGAGCTATTAAGTTGTATGCATAGATTAATATTAGAAGTGTGGAGAAAAGAAACAATACCCAATGATTGGAACGAAGCACTAATAACACCTATTTTCAAAAAAGGTGATAAGACAGAGTGCAAAAATTATAGAGGTATTTCTATTCTAAGTTCAGCATATAAAGTACTATCAAAAATCCTCTTAAATAGACTGAAAGAGTATATAGAAGAAAATATTAAAGACCACCAGGCAGGATTTGTTCAAGGTCGCTCTACTATAGACCAAATATTTGCCATAAAACAATCTCTCTCAAAATATTGGGAGTTTAATAAGGATGTTCACCTATTATTTATAGATTTTCAAAAAGCGTATGACAGCATAAATAGGATGAAAATGTATGAAAAAATGCAAATGTTTGGCATCCCAGATAAGCTTATAAAATTGACACAAATATGTATTGATAAATCAAGATGTAAAGTGAAGGTAAATGGAGAATATACAGAGGACTTTGAAGTTAATACAGGAGTTTGTCAAGGTGATGGGATATCCCCTCAACTCTTTAACCTAGTCTTAGAAGATGCACTCAGGAAGACAAAAGATTTAAAAGCTGGGATCTATGTTGGATCAAAAGTAAATGTATTAGCTTTTGCGGATGACGTTGCTCTTCTTGCTGAAAGTAGAACAGATCTGGAAAATTTAGCAAAAGTGCTCATTCAAGAAACCAGAAAGGTGGGATTAGAAATAAACCAGGATAAGACAAAATATATGCATATAACCAGAAGACAGGGAATGAATAGAATACAAAATATTAAAGTGGATAAGTGGGAATTTGAAAAAGTCGAAGAGTTTAAATACCTTGGCATAAAGCTAGCACAAAACATAAAAGAGGAAAACGAAATTCAAAATAGACTAGTCTTAGCCTCTAGGACCTATTGGGCAGTAGAGAAATTACTTAAATCCAAAATATTGTCCAGGAAAACTAAGATCAAAATCTACCATACACTAGTCCTCCCTGTGTTACTATATGGAGCTGAAACATGGACACTGACAAAGGAATATGAGAAGAAGCTTATTGTATTTGAAAATAGAGTATTAAGAAAAGTGTTTGGTCCAGTATGCGAAGGAGATGTTTGGAGAATAAGAAAGAACAGAGAATTAAGAGAAATATACACTCACCCAGATATAGTAGCATTAGTGAAAAGTAGAAGACTAAGGTGGGCTGGACATGTGTGGAGGCGAGAAAATACCTCCATTATTAATTATATTGAACGATCGAACCCAGACGGTAGAAGACCCCTTGGCAGGCCAAGACTTAGATGGAGAGATCAGGTCGTCAAAGATATTTACAAATTGGGGACTACACCTGAGGCAGCAAAGAACAGAGCAGAATGGAGAGGCATTGTTGGCGAGGCCAAAAACCAACTGGGGTTTCAATGGCCAAGGAGGTAAGGTAAGTCGAGTAGTTGGCATTTTTTCGAGTATCGAGTATTTTCGAGCGAGTATTTACAGAAGGATTTCCTGTTCACCCAAGACAACTGGAAAAGGCAGACACCATCCTAAGCCTATGTTTAGTTTTGCCAGATTCGTAAATATATACATCTAAACTGAACACAATAATTTTGATTTGTTGTTTGTAACTGTAACATTTGATAAATAAAGCGTTTTACTTCCTGCCTTTCTACATTTTTTAAAGGCTTTGTTTTATTTAACCTTTTTCCTTTTTTCAGAACTAATATTATGTAAGAAATTAAGAAAGTATATTATTAATTGAAACAACGTGGATTATAAAGATTTAATCTGTTCACTCATATCACAGATCAGATTTTCTATGCAAGCCAATTATACTGTTTCACAGCCGGCCGATATGTTTATCTGGTGGTTCAGTTCAAAGTGTATCGCGAAAACGTAGCGAAGCTTGTTGGCAAAAGTTGTATCCAACCAAACTGATGCTAAGATTCAGGCGTCATCGCCAAATGCAGTCATTTGCTTTCAGGATTACCTCCTCTCAACAAAAAATTGATTGTGTACACACCAAGAAGAGTGGATCTGTATTCTGTGGGTATTTAATTCAGTAACAACAAGGTTACAACTAACCGGAAATATTCTCTGGATTATATAATCAAATTTGAAGATCTGGATGGCAAAGACTGTAGTTAAATCGATTGATAATAATAACGAAGCAGGTTTACTAAAAATAAATTTTAAAGTCGCTTAGGATGAATTAGTTTTTAAATTATGATCGGTAATGAAATATATGCAACTTGAAACTACTTCGATACATAGGCTACACTGAACAACAGATAAATAATTATGTCATAACGAGAAGTTCATGAAAACCATAGACGTAGTCGGCTAATATAATAATAGGTCTAGCCTATATTGGCGATGAGATGCAGTCTGAAATATCAGCTAAGTGCCAACTAGTGATACAGTGGATTTTGGGCAGCTAAATTATAAACTTGTGAATAAAAAACGAGACGTTTGATAAGGCTTTGGTTCAATACAATTTATTTTCCGAATCTCTAAATTCATCGTATTTTGTTTAGAAAAGGTTTTCCAACATGTTTCTCCCTCACTTGGGTTGATTCGTGATTATTTTACAGTTTACATCGACGTCAATTTCAACAGGGGACCGTTCAGTGAGTTTACAAATCAAAATAATCGTACTTTGTCTAACCTAGTCAGAAAACCGTTCAACAATTTGACAGGAAATAATATCGTATGCGCAAATATTGAGTATCTTGAACCGGATCTCTCGTCCTGTTTCTTGGGTCATAAAGACACTAACCAGCACTTCTGTTTTATTCACGCTATTTTAGGTTAGGTTACAAGTGACTAGTAGACTCGGACAACCATCATGTGTGATCGCTACCTTCCCAGCTCTGTTGTTCACTTTGAATTAAACTAGTGCAAATCATAATGAACGAACTCGTTCATTCTTGTCAAAATGTTCATTTGACTGTCGTTGTGTACTACCTATTCTTAGGCGTATTGTTTAGTTCATAATTACGCGTACCAAACTGATAACGTATGATTAAGGGTAAAATAAAACACAAGGAAGCGCACATTTTTTATTCATAACTTATAAAACTGTTTACTCTTAAAACTAAATTAAGATATAAATATGATATTTCATGAAATACAACTACTGAATCAAACTTCGAGTAGTTTCGGAATCTTCGAGCCGAGTTCGAGTAGTAAAATACTAGATCTAATACTCGAAGTTTCGAGTACTCGCACACCCCTAATTACGACAATGATGTCTGATTAAACAATTTCAAATACTTAATGTATTTTATGTACTAACTTGTTCACTGTTAACCAAATATTTGATAGCTGTATAGCAATAGGGGCAGTTCTGGATTTTATTTATTTATTTTTTTTATTTGTGGGTTAAACTTTATCTCTCATATTCCTCATGAACTAGTCAGATTAATATATGAAAATAAAAAGCTTGGTTATGATTTATATATAAACTTGGACAAGAGGGAGCAATCGGCTTTTATAAACAGGTTAAATTAATAATATTTTTATAACAATTTTAAAAACTATATCTCAGATAATTTTGTTTCTTGCTAGAACTTAATAGGAAACTGATAATTCCAGTTTTTATTTATTTTGCTAGTTATAACAATTTGACTTTTATTGATATTTACTTGATACTGACTCATAAATAAGTGATATTATGCCGTATTTTAACTTATATTTTTGATTGTTAATTTATAGAAATTCTACAGTTATTTATAACAATTTACGCTTGTGAATAATGGTTTAACTCAGTTTAAAAAATGATAAAAAAAGGATACTGTCAGATCACAACTAACTAACATTGTGATCTGACAGTATCCCTGCAAACACCTGTGATAGAGAATTATTAATGGTACAATATATATATATATATATATATATATATATATATATATATATATATATATATATATATATATATATATCACAGGTGTTTTTAAGAATATAATTTGATTCAAATTCTTAAATTTTTCAAGGCCAAATAAAATTCTATGTATCAGTCTAATTTTGCACTCATTTAGACAGTTTATCAAATCTGCATGTCATTACTATTTATGGTACCTACTAGTTATTATTACCATATTGCCTTAATATTTATGTGCTGAGTAAGCATTTGAAAAAATGTAATTCATTTTTTTCAGGAACATGTCGTGAAGATTCTGTTACGCTCGGGTAAATCAGAGAGTGCAGGAGTTGCAAGGTGTATAGCTCTATCAAGCTTGGGTATCTTTGTGTACCAGCAACTTTCTCTGGTGAATTCTGTTCCTGCTCACCCTAAGGTCAAAGAGGCTATCAACACATTACTTCTTGCTCTCAGGGTACACTACCATAATGCTATTTATAGATTATTACAAGTAATTTTTTAATGGATTGCTACATCTTATAGAACACTTTTATAACTTTATCTTTTGCGACTTCTAAAAAACATTAATTGTATATAACTTCAAAAACTGTAGATTACTTTATGAAATAACCATTGTAGGTGGCCAATGCAGCTTGTGGCTCTTCCCAGAGTAGATGAAGTTGAAAGATAAACATGCTCTGATTTAACATCTTTGTTTACTACAAACAAAATTGTATTTCTTGATAGCATTTCTGAAATGTGTTTTTATGCTCTGAATATGATTCTGAATTGTTGGGTGGTAATCATTGTACAGATGTTGTGTGGAGGAGATAACTGAGTATCAGGCTTGTCAATAAGCTGAAAATCAGACCAACTCTACTTGGCTCGGATTCAACATAAAGCTGTAGGTTCCTTAGTTACCCTGGCTATTGGGCTATTAATAAATTGCCCTTTCTGTGGAACAGTTGAACTCAGTTAGTAACAAGACTACACTCATCCACACTCACCCTAAACTCATATCATCATTCATATTCGCCTTAAATTACACACAACGTTGTGTCGGCGTCTCATATGTAAGAATGAAAGTTAGAAAGTGATTTTTTTAAAGTTTTGTTTGTAAGTATTTGAATAAATGTTTTATTTTCTATGGATTATAAAAAAAAAGGACTGGATAGAATAGTCTGTTATATTCTATTCCAGTTTTCAAACACATGTTTAAATTTATAATATATATAATTTTTTTGTGAACAAACTTAAAGTGAAAAATATCCGCATGGGAAGAGCCTACAGGTGATGAATATTTAGCAATCAACTTCAACCACTGCATGCAGTGCAATATGATTTTTATTATCATCTTCAATAACAGATATTAATTAAAAGCAGTTTTTTTAGTTAGTTTTAATGTGTCTGATTATTTACTTGAATTCAAGTATTTAAAAAAACATGATCATATAAAATACTCTACAAATAATATCAATGTTCCTGCCAATTTTGTATACTGGTAAAATGTACCTTTTAAATATATGCATATTAATAATGTATGATCATGAAAGATAGTTTTTATAATACTGCATCTCAGTAGAGTCAATCAATCAATCAAATATCTTTATTCATAATCTGCACATCATTTATACATTGAATAGTGTCATTTACATCATAATACTATCATATACAGTTATCGCTTAATAATAGATAATATTTACAGTAATTTAGGTTAAGTTGAGATCCAACCATTTATAACAGTTCTCATAACCATTCACATACTGGCCTATGAGAACCCAGTATCAGAGAGTACACTAACAGCCATAAGGATAAAAGACAAATAATAAGCACTGAATACTAGTTCCTGCTAAACTTAACACAGATAACTATTACACGAGATGCCACTAGTGAAGTCCGTTGGGTTTCAGCCAATATAGTGAGAGTGTGGCATTGTAAAATGTACAGTAATCTCACAAAGTACCGGACACCCTCTCAAAAGCCGCACTAGGCTATGCGTATTTTAACACTGATGGTTCAGTTATTCATTTCAATAATGTACACAAATGAAGTTAAATAAAAAACTGTGTAATATAACAAATTATAGTTACTTAATCTGTATAATTCTGTACAATATGAGAGAACCATTACATATTTAGCGTTAACACTCAGAAAATGTAAATTGAATGTAATATTATTTTGATTATTATCATTTTGGAAACTATCATGTGAAAATTACAGAATAACACAAAGGTAAATGAGTATGTTTTAACATATAAATATTTACAAACATTTCATAAATTAACTACTTTGATCAAAAAGAATTGTTAGAAACTATTTAAACTAGTTAGTCATAAGTTTTATAAGACTTCACATTCTTTTGTTATAGTGTGTTTCATCACAGTTGTGGAATTAATGGTTTACAATGTAGAATTTGATTTATTTCATGAAATTATTTGATAGTTTATGATTAAAACATACACACTATGGGTATGGAGGAGGCTGGGTTTTCTTTGTTCTTTCTATTATAATGTTTATTTATACTTTTTAATAACAAGATTAATATCTACAGAATAATCATTTTAATGTAATGCTTAAAACACAACACATTTAATGCATATTTGAAAAATTGCGAGAGTCAAAGAAAATTATCCAAAATGGTCAGGGAAAATTGTGACAAAATTAGTGTGGACAGGGTATTCTTAGATATCGACAGACAGATTTAAACTCTATGATTCATGGTCACTGCAAGTCTCGAGGATATTTACAGTTAGGCCTAATAAAATTATTCTTTAAAGTTCAATATTCCTTTTATTTTGCAAATCCTGTTAAATAAATAATAATGTCACGATGTAGAAATCTTCTAAATCATTTGTAACAATATTAAAACAAAAAAAAAACCTAACAACTTTTATTTATTTATTTATTCATAAGACGCCGATTGTCAAGATATGGGCGAATATGGATTTCGAATGAGTGTGATGAGTGCAGATGAGCGAATGTAGTCATTGTTACAAACTAAGCCCGACTATTCCTTAGAAAGTGTCATTAATTAATAGCCCAATGACAAATGAACAGCCGGTGGTTATCAGCTGATCCTTCTCAAAATGTATTGACTCTGATAAGCAAATAATAACAATAAAAAATATTCCTTTCAGTTTGTAAGAATTCAAGAGAGCTTGAGCTATTAATACAGTATCATGTATTTTTTTTTTTTTTTTTTTTTTTTAGTGAAAATGTGATATCTAAAATTATCACCAATGTCTGCCATTTAGTTGTATTTTCAATAGTTAAAATATAAACAGGCTTACAATTTAGTTTATAGGTAAGAAACAAAGCTCTTAGCTTAACATTTTTTAAATTGTATGTTCTTTAATATAAAATTGCTAACAATTTGCAGTTTTATATTATTAACCCCAGCATCTTAATTGAATATTCTGAACCAAATTTTTGCCGCTAAGCGCTGACAAGCAAGATGACAGTTTGGCAACCACACGTGATTTGTATTGGCTGGTCCAAGGTCACAGGGCATTGAGGCTCCGCTTTCAACAGGCTTTACTCCTGGCAGCCTGTGTAGAAAATTTATATATTGGGCATTTTGCTTATATCTTGTGTTAAAATGTTGTAATTGTATGTTATTACAATATCCCTATACGTGTATGGGTGGGCGGATGGGTCAATATCACTGTACGTGTATGGGTGGGTGGGTAGGTCAATACTACTGTACGTGATAACTAGCATGAACCTATCATATCAAGTTGTAAAAATTAATTTTAACTTGTTTCAGTTCAACCATAAGACTGTGGCTCAAGTGGCTTCAGACATTCTGTTGCTGCTTGCTGATCATTCCCAAACTCTTCAGAAGCATTACCCAGAAATTCCACCCAGGATTGTTGAGGTATATGTCTTCCAAATCTGAGGATCGTAGGCCTATAAGAATTATGTCTTAAAGAATACTTTTATTTTGGTCAAATAATAAATAATAATGATCACGATGTGAGAAATTTTAATATTAACAACTATTCAAAAAACTAACACTTTATTATTTATTTATTAAAATCCCGAGTAAATATCGAATAAGGTTTCAAATGTGATGTAGACGATGTATCATTGTTACAAATAGGACTATCTGACGTGTCATATTATCTAATAGCCCAATGACAAAATGAAGCGCCGTTGGTTATACTACCTTCTATAGTATTGACGTCGTAACAATTATATAACAATAAAAAAATATTTTCAGTTTGTGAATTCAAAGAGTTGAAGTCATTAATACATATCAGATTATAGGATGTGATACTAAATATCAAATGTCTGCCATTTTTGTATTTCAAGATGATAGGTTCATAGTCTTAGGTAGATTCGTTCACTTACATTGAGTTTAAATGCATTTCTTTATGATAAAAGCTAACAATTCGAGATGATATCCTCCAGATTTAATTGATATCTACCATGCGCAAGCCGACTAGCAAGATACAGTTGTAGGTCAACATCAGTGATTTGTATTGCTGTCCAGGTCACAGCATTGACTACCGCATTTCACAGGCTTTATCCTAGCTTTTGAAAATTTATATATTGCCATATGGACTTCAACTTGTGTAAAATGTTGTAAGTATTATTCAATATCGCCTGCTTATTGGTGTGCAACTATCACATGACGGCAATGGTGGAGGTCTACACTGTCACTGATACTAGCAAACTATCGAATAAGTTTGCTAAAAATTAATAAGCAGTTCACCGCTGTGGTAAGTGGGACATTCTGTTGCTGCTTGCTGATCATTCCCAAACTCTTCAGAAGCATTACCCAGAAATTCCACCCAGGATTGTTGAGGTATATGTCTTCCAATATAGTAGATGAGGAACAATCAAGACACTAGTCAGTACAATCAGGACTTAGCTTATAGGATTATCTGAGATAGCTAAATGATGATGGAAAGATGAAATAAGATGAATCGACAATCAGTGAAACTTATTTTGTGATTATTTAATTAAATTCATAATATCTGTATTCAAACTTATATGCACAATGTATAATGAATAGTAGTTAAAATATAAATGAATAAGTAAATCATAATGTCAGTAAATATACACTTCCACATACACACAAATATACATATACTACTGTCATACTTACTAACATAGATAAAACACAAAACATACAATAATTCAGCTGCGTGAATGGTGTAAAATGTAGTTGAAAGCGTAACAATTATATAAACAAAAACAAAATAATATTATATTTTGTTCCATCAGCAGTTAATCATTAAATACATAAATTAAATTCTATCAATATGTCCATGTATCTTTCATGTAATTACACAGAGTGGGCCAGTCTCTATCATTGAGGTAGGATTTGAATTCATTCCTACTTAGGGAGGCTCTTACAAGCCATTTTTTTCTGTAAAAAGCAAACACAGGGCAGGATATCACGTAGTGGAATGCTAATTGCATAAGCCTACCATGCCGCCCGCTTTGCCTACACCACATTCAATAGCTGAGATAGTAAATCATTGCTAATATAAATATGTAATGTTTCCCCAATTTTTTGCTACGATTATCCATTCTTTATTCCAATATACGTCTTTTCTGCAATTTGTTATGTGATAATTTTTTAAGCCTCTCATAGGCAAGCTCCAAACAGCTGTGGTGATATTATTTTGGTCAAGTAACCTTAGTTGCATACGCTGCAGTGCCCTTACTTGTTGTAGCCACACCATCCATCATCACAACAGGTGCGGCCACACTTATGAAGAGGTTAAACATATGATCATCATATTAGGAAAATATGAAAAATAAAAACAGATTTGCCATAAAAAATGTGATAAATCAGACCAAAGTTGTCTCGTGTGAGATGGACCATTGCTGCTGAGACCCTTAAAATACATTTTGGATCACAGAACAGAAGAATTGTTATACAACCTTGAAAACACACCATGGGATGAAACATTGAGGCCATAAACACACCATGGGATGAAACATTCAGGCCATAAACACACCATGGGATGAAACATTGAGGCCATAAACACACCATGGGATGAAACATTGAGGCCATAAACACACCATGGGATGAAATATTGAGGCCATAAACACACCATGGGACGAAACATTGAGGCCATAAACACTATTCAGATTAGCATGAATACTAACGGTACCTAGAATAAAAGAATGTTGATCTTCAGAACTCCTCTGAACGTAAGGTTACTGAAATAGAAACAGACAAATTACGCTTTACCACATTGCCATCTGGATTGGATGATTTGAATAAGTTAATGTATTTTTGCTTTATTTAATATTTTTTGTACAAGTAAACGTCACACAACACAAATTTATTACAATATTGTGTTGTGTGACGTTTACTTGTACTGTATATGTACCAACACGTATTATGCTAATTAAAAAACTATTAATATTTTTACTAAGATAAAATCTTGTCAGATTTGTGTTCATTTTTAGTTAGAGTTACAATATTTGTTTATCTAAATAGTGATTTATCAAACAATTGTATTGAACTACCTATGTGATTGAATGTTTAAGGTGTTGGCCAGTACACTTTCACATCTGATGCCACTTGGAGACTCAGATAAGCGTCTTCTAACATCTTTAGTATTTTGCTTGGGCGAATGGACCATGCGACTTCCTTCCCATACACTACTTTCTTGCAAGAATAACATTTGTCTCCTAAACACTATATTTAAGGTATGTGTAAATTTATTGATATTAAAAAAAAATCATACGTAAAAAATGTTATTTAATAAGTAAGTATTTATTTTCAATCCAAAAAGAGATATATTTTAGTCTATGGAATTTTATTTAATCCTTTGAGAACCATTGGTCAATATTTCACCCATCAGAGTTTGTGTGAAAAAGACCACTGGACTAAAATATCGCCCTACTTAATTCAGTAAAAAAAAGACCACTTAGGATGATTTGTCATGTTTGTCATTTTAATCACTCTACGTAATTTTTATATTTGTTGGCCCTAGAAACATCATTCTGAACCCTTCTCATTATACCCTAATTACTCTTATTCTATAATGAGATAAAACAAGTGCGGTTATTGTTATTTTAGAAGTTTGTGACGGCGCTGGCACAACCTTTTGTCCAGAGTAGGCCTAAATAAATTGGCTTGTGTTAGTTGGTAGTTGTTTCCCTCTTGCACCTTGCAATGTTAAGTTAATTATTGTATTCATTGTGTTTTTCTATCTTAAGAACTGTAAATAGGTACATTTCAGCACTTTCTTGTTTTTACACTATAATTATATATTGTATGCTAAAATTGAGGATTTTAAAAAATGTAAAAACTTGTTTTTTCTTCTTATATGTTTGTTTATTTTTATTAAACAATAAACAAAAACTTTTATAGAAGAAAACTTAATGACTATCGTGTTCTAGGTGCTCTTTTTAAAAATACAGTTTCCGACAAACAAATATTTTTAAATGTTTTTTTGGCGCAGGTCTCCAAACTTAGAAATACAAAAATATTTTTAAATTTACCAAACATACTCCAAAATAAAAGTTTTAATATTTTAACTACTAACAATTAGGATTTATCCAAACCAAAGTTTTTTTGAAAAGCTGCAATATACTTTTTTTAGGTTTGTCTTTTTTGTTTATACCTAATAGAAAATGATGGCATGAAAATGTTTGGCATGGCCTTCTAAGGATTAATGTATTAAACATGATATAAATTTAAAGAAATTAAGTTTCAAAATTGTTCTTCTAAACCTTTTAAAATTCTAATGTAAATCTTATTCCAAGAGAACAATGTAAATAGTATAGGCCTGAATCTATAGTATAATAGGTGACAGGTGTGCCTTGTTGCTTGGCAGGTTTTAATGGAGCTGGCAGAAGGTGGCAGGAGTAAAGGGTCCATTGTAGTAGGGGGCTCATTTCACCCTGACTTGGTGCAGGAATTCAATCCCAATATTCAGCTGGACAACTTGAGGCAAGAGGACATGGTGACATCCGGGAGGCGAGTGTCTAGCAACGCACCTCCTCATCTTAACTCGCCTGCACACTCTATACAGTTAGCTGCTAAAACAGTAAGTGCTAATTTTGATGATGTGTGTTAAATAAATGCTTCTAATTAAAGAAAAAAATGTGTATTAATGTAATTCAAATCTTTTCAAAGTTAACAGGCGGCCGGAGTCAGGAAAAATAACGCAGTTCTGGCTGTTCGTCGGGTAGCCTCACATTATACCGGTAGGCGCTCCGTTTGTCTTTTGAGTCAAGGCACGGCCGTCTGTCAAGGTCGCTCTCACCCTCAGCGAGGGTGCGGTCAGCTTAGGTTTGCCGGTGTTGTACAAGACTAATAAAGAGGAGCTTGGCCGAATTGAATTTTCATATGTGTACACAAAGTATTTGTTATGTCAACTCTACAGAGGGTAACACCTTAATACGTGTCAGAAACTAGTGGTTATACGTAAACACATTACTTTCCTTTGACCATAATTTTTATGGCCCTAAACCACTGATTATTTCAGTACAAATTATACATGATAAATAATCTACAAAAAAAATTCTAGTAAAAATACTAAAGTCAGTGAGACATTTTTTTATTTGATGGTCAGAAAAATATTACCTTCGTAAAAGTTTGAAGAAAACAATGAACTAAACTTTATATTTCAAGAAATGTTCTGTAGGGTTTCTTGGATATATCTTATTATGTGTTGGATATATCTTTACAAACAATAGTGTATATATAACATAACATTATGTTATTCAGAACTCTAAATATCTTTATTTAAGACAGATAAAAAACATTGCATAATTGCGTTAAATTTACATATTTTGAAATTACAATACATTTACATTTAGCATCTTACAAGTAATATACACAATCTTTAATAGTTGCAACTCTAACAAGGCCAGAACATTATTTATATAAAAATACATTATATTGGAAATGGCACTGTATTGAAATTGGCATTGATTTTAAATTTTAAAATGAGGCTATGTCAGTACTATCTGAAAGAAAACTTCACCTCCTTAGTGGTAGTTGAAGGAAATACAGTACATTACCCCTACCCAGGTCCTGGAATACAGAGTTAGTGAATCTACTGTATGCCCTTTGGACCCTTCGGAAGGTACCGAGACGATACAGATATTCTATATTTTAAATTGAAACTGCCAACCTATTATATACATTTGCAAACAAAGTATTTCCAATATAACCTACCATAACTTACTTAGAACTACATACTTAATATTTTTAATAACCTTACAATATTACAGATACTCAAAATATAAGGTAACATATACATACAATTTAAAACAAAGTATTTACAATATAATAATAAACTTGTTGACAGTTTCCTATTTCTCGTTTATCAGTTTCCTTTTCAGGTTGTTCTGAGCTTCTTCAATGTAAGAAGGATTACGAACGGAAAGTTTTTCCTTGGCTAAAAAATAAAAATGTTCCCAGCTTACTAACCTTTTCATGTTCAAACTGAAGAGATTTATTGATATATATATATATATATATATATATATATATATATATATAGTTATTTTTTACTTTTAATTAAATCTTAATTTATTTTAATGAATACAGTTTGATTCCCTATGATTTCCTCTATAGTTTGGTGAAACGTTTATGTATCCAAATAGTATGTTATA
Source organism: Stictocephala bisonia (assembly GCA_035578905.1). Lineage (NCBI taxonomy): Eukaryota > Metazoa > Arthropoda > Insecta > Hemiptera > Membracidae > Stictocephala > Stictocephala bisonia. Next base: position 62,153 of record JAQJVL010002578.1, read on the forward strand.
TTTATAGATATATATGTTTATGAACGAGAATCAGCATTGCGTTCACTAGGCAGTTTTGGATTCCGATCGCCAGTTTCACTAAGGCGATCGGACGGCCACGTAACGTCACCATCCCATTCTATTGAAGCCGTCGGCACTGCGTCCCTATCAAAGATACGGTATAACCCTTGTTGTATACAGTCCTGCTCTGCCTCAGGCCCCAGCTGTCGTGAGGCCCTAGTCGTAGGTCTGCCGGTGTTTTAGACCTTTCCATAGGCCAACTTAGAAAACTGTCACTCCCGCAATAACCTGGTAATGTTGAGTTGCTACTGACATGTTTAATCAAGTGTTAGGCCTAATTATTATTTTTAAATTATAGACACAACTAATTTACATAAGACATTTAAATACCTACAATTTACTAAGTTTAAAATGGTAACATAAACAGCCTAGAAAAATAGCAAAAACATTAGAGACACAACTAACTTACCTTACACATTTAAATACAATTTACTAAGTTTAAATGGTAATATAAACAGCCCAGAAAGACGGCTAAAACAATACTTTGAGTGACTGACTGACATAACAATTTTGACAACATAAGTGCGCAAGTTCACTGGTAATCCCAATCGCTCTCTGTCGGAACTTTGGTGAACTCGTAGCAGCGCCGGTTGGCTAACAATTGTCAAGTCTGCAATAAGTATTGTTATAATTAAACGTTAAGGACTAACTTATTTTCATAGCACAAATAACATTTTATAAAAACCCTTTTTTTACGTGACTCAAACGTTCTTCAGTTCTTAACAAAATTTGCTGTTTTCTTATGGGAAATGCTTAAATTAATTTTAGATTTTTAAATCTTACTTATAAATTAATTTTCTTTTTATGTACAGGATATTGAACCTTGCTGATAACTATATGTCATTCGTGCACCATTTTGTACTTCCAAATTCGTTTAAGCTCTCATTTTATGTGTTTCACTTGAGAGCTCATGTTATAGTGGCGCGTTCGTCAGCAGCCGGGCCATCTGAATCCGGCCGCTCCTTAAGATGACTTTTAGATCTTCTCTAATGTATTATAATGATTTTTATACAGCTCAAAATGATGTCACAAACTATAAATCTAACTTGTGGATTTGATTACATTTTTTACCTCATGAAGAATGTTTCTATATGTCCTTTCTTATTTGATAAAATACTTTAACCTTATCAATTTCTCCTTCAAAAGGAATTTTTTTGTTGTTGTATGTATATACTTTTTTCTTGTAAGATGTACTTTTACTTAGTCTCAAGCTTTTAATGGATTTGTTGACTCAATTTGAGCATTTCCTTCTGGAAATGGGAAGTGCATGATTTATATTTGTATCAATTGATGCACAACATATATGGTTATAGTTTTGTTAATAAGCCTTCTAAAGATATTTTTGAATTCATTATAATGACATATTTTTTAAATTAGGAATAACTTAACCTAATGCTTTTCTCAAGGTTGTAATGCATCTTTTGAATCATTTGGGGCATTTTCCTTTGGCAATCGGAGCTGCCAGACTCTGCTCTCTAGTTGCAGAGCATGATGATGTTCCTGGGCTTGCATCTGACCAGCTGTCTGCTCAGGTCTTCTCTGCTCCCAATATACAGGTTTGTTCTTGAGACCATAGTCTGGTTTTATTTTTAAATGCAGAAAATCTCATATTAGATACGGCCTAGCTGTATGGAGAGGCACCTCAAATACAAACATGAACGGAATCCTAATCCTTAAAAAAAAGGCAATTAGAATTCTTGTGAACATCCATCCTCAAGGGAGTTTCAGATAGACCTTCTCAATCCTAAATATACTGACTGTAACAGGTCTCTATATTCAAGAAGTCATATTGCATGTTGACAGTGAAAACCTCACTAGGCATGAAGACTTACACTACTACAATACGCACCACTCAACAATATCCACTTCCCACTCAACACATAAAACACTCATTTTTTCAATTACTTTTATACTGACTTCATAAGCAGTGTTACTTTGTAAGCACATTCATTGTTTCTTAGTAATGTACTCTTATGGAATTTAGGGCAGTTGTTATTATTTGTTCTTATAAAATGTAATATTTACCACACCATTTATGCTGATTCAAATCTGTCTATAGCTTCCGTCAAAATTGTAAGTACAGGGGTATGTGAAATGCATTATTTTCATAAATTTCATAGCAGATGCTACCAATAACACAAAATTAAATTAAAAAAATAAATCCTCTCTTCTTTTTTAGTTTTACTTTGTTTCTTTGATTTTATTGTAGCATTTCATATTTCTCTTAATATGGCAAAACATCATATTATTTTCCATTCTATAATCTAGTAGTTCTCTCCGCTTTGGTATATATTTATGTCTCATGGTTTTATTGTCAGCTACCATTTGTTAATTATAAAGCTGCGATGTATATTTGGATAAATATCCAAAAGTCATGATTGTATGTTCATTGATTAAAAAATGTAAAGTGATCTCCTGTCACAGAGCTAAGTCCAATCAATCGAGACATCTTTAAGACCTGCCTCACTGATTCAGTGTATGCTGACCAATCCCTCCGTAAAAGAGTGTAGGAGGCACTCTGAAACTATGTGATCCATTGTTTGGATAGACTCCCCACAATCACATGACTGATCTAGTGTCAATCCCCATTTATACTTCCAGTAATTGCATCTGCCAACGCCAGTTTGGAACCGATTCAAGAGTGTCCACTCTCAATGAAGGATGTCCATCCCACCTACAGGTATTGACGGATCGTTAATAGGGAACTTATTACGTCCATCAAAACTTCCACACTACGGCCCAGCTGGTATTGGGCGAGAAGTTTGATCTGCTCAAATGGAAAGCAGTACGTAGAGTTGGGTTTCAAGATTTTATAAAATTTCTGCTTTGGTGACTAGAAGCCTTGGTGAGCCAACAAAAGCCAAAATAGGTCCAATATTTGGCGATACTTACATCTAGAGAACAAATTGTTGATTTTCAACAGATTTTCTCTAAATATACAAACATTTCTTATTACCCACATCTTAAACAAAATAATCTTGTTCATATACTTAGTTAATCTAAAATCACTGCTGCACCTGCACAATCATACAACAGTGATCTCTTGCAAAAGCATAATAATGAGATGTTTTATAAAGGAATAGTTAAGCTGTTAGGTTCTCCACAAAGTTGGCTATTATTTTAGTTTAAAAAAAAAGAAAACCTCCACTTAGTACTGGAATGTCTGGTCATAAATAAAATAATGGTGCTGGTTGAGGCAGCATTAGTGTATTGGTCCAAAACCATAAGTACTTTTCTATGATTGTTAACACAATAAAATCTACTCAGGTGCCGTTAGATGAGAAGTTCCAAATGCTGTACTTAATTTTTAAATAGTTCAGAGCAGATTAAAAATTAATTATTTGCCGTTAGGTCTGTCTAGAGACAGCATCAATCTTTGGCATGTTAACCAAAGGACTGTTATGGTAACCTCACTTTATAAAAGAAAGGCAATTTTCATCATTTCATTTATTGAAAGATGATTTGGTTTCAGCTCCTCCTAAAAGTGCTATATATTCTGTCAACTCTGAAAAAATTATTGTGTTGCCCTCAAAAATCAAATTTTTTGGGATGTGTAACTAGAGAACTTGTTGAATTTGCTCAGGGTAAAGCCTAAATATAATCACCCACCGCTAAATAATGTAAAAACCCCTGTTAAGTTCCACAGCGTATATGGCCATTACTCTTATTGCAAAACAAGTGTATGATAACACTTTTTTTCCATTTTGGAAGGAACTGTTAACATTTAAATTAAGTAAAATCATAGATTTTAGTAGAATGATTTAAACAAATGTTCTTTTTCTGAACAGCTTTTTGTGCTGAGCACTAACTTGCTCATGTCCTTGGTTGAACTACCAGCTTTAGAAGTGCCAGGGGGTGGGGTGACAGCTGGTCTGATCACAGCACCCTCTCAGGTTCGTATCATCCTGCGAGACCTTGCTGGTAAAGCTTCATGGGATGCTTCTATCCTATACTGCACTCCAGAACAACTCAAACATAGTGGTAAGTTGAATACTGAGCCCTAAATTGTGCAAAGGTTAGGGGCCTCTTTCAATTTGTTAAAAAAAATCAAAAATGTAATACCAGTATTTGATTGCCATTAGTTGTTAATAGCAAGAATAATTATTTAGTAATAGATACAGAATTGAACTAAAATATCATAGCTAAAATATTTACTTTTGATAAAAACTGTTCAATTACTATTTTTCTCAATTACAATTACTTTTATTGATTTATAACTTACATTTTTTCTTTTAATTTTTATGTATTACTGTTTGAAACACATTTTTACCAAATTTGAAAACAGATTTATTAGCAGCTTTCTATTGTAGATTCTCACTAAGTGGTCTAGGATCACCATTGACTTTCTGAAACAGAGACTAAATGACAGGACTCTAACTGTGTAAAGTGCTTTCTATTTACTCAATGAACAAAACAACATTCAGGACTATTGTGGGTTGTGGTGGCATCCAAAATCTTAAACTCTGCGTATCCTACCTGCTATTTGATGTTAAAGTGATGTAGGCAGGCCTTCCACTTGTCCTACTTTTCCTACTTTTCCTACTTTTTCAAAAAATGTCCTACTTTGTCCTACTTTTTCAGCAATGTCCTACTTTTCCTACTTTTTTTGAAATTTCAGGAATAATCCACTATTTTACCCCAAAAATACAGATTTGCTTGGAATTTTTAGCCTGTTTTTTAAAAATAAATTAAATATTACATATACACTATAATTCGGAGGCTTCAAAGTAAAGCCATGGTAAAACCATGCAATTTGGATGATGGGTTTTAGGATTTATAGTGTGATGTGTGGAATTTTGTATCTATTTTGCTCTTTGTGCGTTCCCGACGATGTGTTTTTTTGTATGTGGGACTGTGTTAAGGATTCTGAACCTACCCGACCCTAAAGGTAAGCCTTTTTCTTCTAAAATACTCACTATGTACCGTATGTAAGACCAAGGATCATTTTATTTTTTATATTAATAGGCAGTTTTAAAAAGATTTATTGTATTTGTAAAATAAGAAGTGGGTGGATGGAGGGCGTTTAGGCTTCTAAGGTGGGTTGGAAGCCTGCTCATCAGATAGGATTTAATTGACAAGAGCTGCTTGTGAATTAATTCCTGTCTGATGAACTTACACCAATAAAAGGCTAATAAAATAATTGTATTCTGTGTAAAAATCCTTCTCAACTAAACGGTTTACATACATTTTTGCAATTTATAAGTAGCAAAGCTACCTTTCAAATCTTGGCATTTTATAACTTGATGTGTTTTATATATATTAGCCTTATATTGTGTTTTATATATATATTAGCCTTATAGTGTATTTTATATATATATATTATTATTTTCAATGGTTTTATGCTTATTTTCTAATGTGTTTAATTTGTTTCAGGCAGTAAGATGATGGAATAGTTTATAGTACAAAAAATGCCACGGGAAACACATTTCAAAGAAGACTGGCTTTTGAGCCAAGATTCTAACAAGCATCTTATGTCTTTGTGGTGCAAGAAAGGCAAAAATGACTTTGAAGTGCATTGCAAGATATGTAATCATTATTTTTCCTGTGCAAATAGAGGCAAAGACCAACTAATTAAGCACAGTGAAACTAAAAAACATTATTCAAAAGCGAATGTTGCATTCTCTGCTCGGCAAACTGTTTTCACAGTGACAGAAAGCGGTAGTGTCGCAACAACATCAGTGCTAAAGGAAAGTGCGGTTACTTTGGAGGATCCTATTCGTGCGGAGTTAATATGGGCTTTCAAGCTAGCCCAATCAAACTTTTCTTTTGCTTCTTGTGATGGTCTTCATGAAGTGTTTACATTAATGTTTGGTGAAAGTGCCAAGAACTTTAACATGGACAAAACCAAAGCTTCATATTTGATTTCCTTTGGATTGGGTCCTTTCTTAGTTAAAGAACTAACCAGGGATATTAGAGAGTCAAACAACTTTTATACTTTGTGCCTCGATGAGACGACTACAACTCAAGTTAAAAAACAACTTGACCTCTACGTAAGGTATTGGTCACCACAGCAGGTAGCAGAACCAGTCCAATGTCGGTATTTAACTTCGATATTTTTGGGCCATGCTGAAGCAGAAACCATGTTTGATGCAATCATCAAATCATCTGAAATTGAAGGTGTCTCAATTTCAAAAGCTATTATGGTGTCAATGGATGGTCCTAATGTGAACAAGTCCCTTTTTACCAAACTTAACTCACAGGTTAAATCTTTAGGTTCCCCAGGTCTAGTGGACATTGGACCTTGTTCTCTCCACAAAGTCCACAATGCTTTTGGAAGTGGACTTCGTGACCATCCATTTTCACTGATAGATGAATTTGCAACTGACATCTTCAAATTTTTCAAACTGTCTGCTGCAAGAAGAGAAGATTACAAGAAAAGTCAAGAGCTAATGCAAGTAGAAGAACATTTTTTTTGTCAGTATGTAAATAGCAGATGGTTGAGTATTGGTCCAGTCTTGAAAAGACTTATCGAACAGCATGAGGCACTGAAACATTATTTTTTCAAGTTTTTGCCACAAAACCAAAGTTCAAAGAGTCTCGACAAGAATTATAAGTACCAAAGAATCTGCTCTGCTTTGAAGAATAACATTCTTCTTCCTCTAATGCAGTTTTTGCTTCATATCAGTGCTGTATTTTCTAAGTTTCTGACAATGTTTCAATCTGAACAACCATTGGTTCATGTACTGTATGATGAAATGAACCATTTAATGAAGACTCTTTTGAGAAAATTTATCAAAGCTGAAGAAATTGAAAAACACAAAAACAACATCAGTCACATAGAGGTAAAAAAATCAAACTTGCTTGAGTTTAAAGACTTAGAAGTTGGAAGTGAAGCTAAAAAAACTCTACTTTCATTAAAGATCCTTGACAAAGAAAAGTCTGAGTTTTACCAAGCTATAAGTTCTTTTTTTATTACTGTGACCAACAAGCTAATGAAAGATCTGCCCATCGACAACAAAATACTGAAAAATATGCAGTGCCTGCATGGGTTGGCAAGAAAAGAAGAAAAAAGCTATGACATGTTCAAACGGATAATCACCCAAGTACCACATGGTCTGACAGAGGAAAAAATTGATAGACTTAAAGAGGAATGGTTAGGATACCAATCAGATTTGGATGTAGCAGAAGATTGGTATATCCAATCGAAGACACAGACTGAGGTCAAGTACATGAGGGTGGATTCCTACTGGAATAAAGTTTTTCAACTAAAGACATCAACTGGTAAACCCAGATATCCTCAGCTAGCTAGTTATTTGCCCTCACTTCTAACACTAGCACATGGAAATGCAGATGTTGAGAGAGGGTTTTCTATGAACAATAATATTGTGACCAATGAAAGGAAGGCACTCAATGAGCATACCATAATTGGCTTGAGAGTTGTAAAAGATTTTGTAAGAGTCAATGGCAAAGTAGAAAATATTAAAATAACAAAGAGAATGGTAGATGCAGCTAAAGGGGCAAGCTCCAAGTACAAAGAGTATTTAGCTCAAAGAAAAGATGAAGAAGTAAGGAAACAGAAGGAATCTGCTGAACAAAAAGAAAAAGAGGCATCTAAAGAAAAAGAGATAAAAGCAAGAAATGAGATCAAAGCTGCTGAAAATCTTCTAGAAGAAGGCAAGAAGAAGCTCCAGTTGGCTATGAAAAGGAAAGACTTTGCAGAAGTGTCATTAGCCTCAGAGATGATTGACATTTCAACCAAACGATTAAAAACAGCTAATGAACTTTTGATACATAAATAATGGTTTAGTTTCCTTTCTCTAAGTATTTTTTAAATACTACATTATGAAAAAATATAAATAAGTTATGTATTTCTATTCTTTTGTAGTAAAAGAGAAAATAAATTATAAAGAGCGGGGACATGCATGAATTTTGGGTTGAAATAATTTTTTAAAGTGTTATTTCTATTTATTTATCTCATAAATTTAACATTCATTTGTGAGTCATTAGGTAAGACCTAATTTATTAGTCATAAATTTAGATTAATGCCCGTTTGAACTAATCTTAGTATATTGTAGGTTCAAATGAGAACAAAACTACTTCATAGTCTTGGATTTAGTTTTCAGTATTATTTTTGCTTCGATAAATTCAGCTGTTTTAGCTCTCAATTCATGCATGCGGAACGAGGGGGGTCCCCGTATGGAATACAATTAATAAATAATAATAATACAACGCTAAGTGTGACTGTTGCGCCTTTCGTTAAATGTCCTACTTTTTTCATTAAAATGTCCTACTTTTTTTCTCAGACCTAGTGGAAGGCCTGTGTAGGTGAAAACCTTGATTCTGCCTCACTTACACTTCTGTGGTGTGGTGATCAATGACATAAAAATAAAAAAAAATAATGTCTTTATTTTGCAAGCGTCCTTCAAAGAGACAATACTCTGATTTACAAGGCAACTCTTGTCATAGCATACAGGTAAATAAACATTATTCTAAATTAAAAATAAATAAAATTATTTGACAATCTCTCTGATATGACTTTTAAATAAGCGGTAACTAAGACTTTTCAAAGCAGGGGACAAAGCATTATATATTTCCAAAGTACCTAAAAGCTTTTTTGCCAATTTCTAGACGGACCTTTGGAAAATGAAGTGGGCTGCTCTGTCGAGTACTTTGGGTGTTTATTTCATGCCTGAAAATAAGCTTTTGCCTGAGATATTTAGGCTTGCCAGTCTGAAGAACTTTGTAGATAAGCTGAACAGTCTGTAAGTCACAGCAACTTTAATTGATAGGACCTTAGAGCTTAACCTAAATTCACTAATGTGATCAAATTTTTTTAGATCGTAAACAAATCTCAGAGCTCTATTCTGCAATCTAGTGAGAACCATTAAATTTTCCTGGGACAGACAACGAGTAAAAGATGGAATAGCATAAATAAAGTAGGAAAAATTGTTGAGCGGACAATCTCTAACTTAGCAGACACTGGCAATATTTTTACACATCTATATAGAGTTTTCAGCTTGACCACGACACTTTTACATATAGACTTTACATGGTTCGTAAAATCAAGATTGGAGTCCAAAGTGACTCCAAGGACTCTTAGAGAACTGCCTATAACTAAAGGTTTGCCATCCAGAGTGACGAGCTGATTAAAGCAACTACGTGGTTGACAGTTTAGAGATGACCCATTCACCTGCAAAACAGAATATTTGCCCGAGTTTAGCAGAAGCCCATGATCATCCGACCATGACTTCACCCTCTCCAGATCCAAATTGATGCTTCGCACAGCCTCTGCTCTCTCCAATGCGCTGTAAGACAAAAACGCTGTGAGTCATCTGCATAAGAGTTAAGAGAACAGAACTCCAGCTGATCCTTCAAATCTGCAGTGTATACAAGAAAGAGACATGACTGTTAAGTTCTCAAATCTTCAAGACCTCACAAACTAATTTATCAGATTTATATTCAATTTAAGATAAGACTACATTCTTGAAACAAACTGAATCAAACCTAAATTTCGTGAATACCACATTTGTACTTAACTTTTTTAGTATTTTAAACATGAGATCTGTGAAATACTTTTATGAGCGTTTCAGGATCCCATTTCCACTCTCTTTTACTATTTCTGCTTTTTGTTACGATATTTATCTCCTGACAATATTCAGATGATTGATAAGGTACTCGTTTCAGGGTGGAGGGAAGGTTCCCCCATAGTGGTAGGGTTTTGGTTCATGGATGATTTGTATTAGTGTGGGTTGAATGTAACAAACTAATAAATCATATCACTGATATTGTTTTGCCTATTTTTGACAGTAATAATAAGTTACATTTAAATTTATTCATTTTGCTAAATCATGTAATAGATATGTAAGATATTTGAAATAGGCCTATTTTATAATTTATCTAATGATAAATTATACTAAACTTGGTACTAGGGTTTAGTGGAAGAGAGGACCTAACAGTCCCGACTCTTTCTAATAAAGACTTTTCTATCATAGTTGATCATAAAGTTTTAGTTATGGTACTGCAATTGCATTTGGCCTAAATAAGCTTAGTTTTGAAGAAACAAACTAAATCACACTTTTTGAATGGGTCTGATTTGTTTATAAATTTCTGATGAGCAAAGATCACTACTTAATGTTGCAAAGCTGTAGGCACATAAATGGTTAGTTGAAAATCATCACCTTTTCAACAACTATAGGTTAGGTTAAAGGGCACTAGGCCAGGAATTAGTATATTAGAGAGATAGGACATCAGCAAACTTACCTTAAAAGACAAGTTCACTAACATCAGAATAGTAGTCACAAACACAAAATACACAAAATCTCACAAATTTTCAACACCACAGGCATTTTCTTCAGGTGAGTAGAGGGAGAGAGAGACACTCACCTGAGCAGTGTCTCTCTCTCTCTCCCTCTACTCACCTGAAGAAAATGTCTGTGGTGTTGAAAATTTGTGAGATTTTGTGTATTTTGTGTTTGTGACTACTATTCTGATGTTAGTGAACTTGTCTTTTAAGGTAAGTTTGCTGATGTCCTATCTCTCTAATATACTTTTCAACAACTAGTGTTTTTTATCTAAACATGGCTGTTTGGAAAATAATTTGTTTCACTTGTTATGTTGATTCATTGTTTATAATGTACCTAAATTATATTCATAAATTTCAATTTAGTAAATATTGATTAGATGTAGTAAGTATTCATTAAATATTTACAATAAAGCAATAATATCCTACAAATCACAATACAATATAAACAATCATACTGTATGTCTAGGGCAATTGAGTATTCAATGAAAGAATATCTGTATCTGTACTTCTTTTATGGATTATGGAAATTTTAAGATGAATGAAGTAAATCGTGTTGCTTTTGTTTATTACATGAGCCAAAACTGTGTTTTGAAAGGAAATATTGGTTTTAAATGGCTTTGTTTAAATAATATTTACAAACAGAACAAACATGTTTGAACTAATCACTTCAGTGACACTCATTGCATGTAAGATAATTCATTAATATCTTACCAATGTTCAAATTAATTTATAAGCTCTTTGTTCAGCTCTAGTTGGATTACCCAGTAATGAACCCACTCGCCTTAAAGACTCATGAATGATACCACACACTGCATACTGCCAGTCAGAGTCACTGTACTATCTTTATATCAGGATAACCTTCTTTCCAAGGGAGGTCGATTTCTTTTTTAACCTTACTTTGGACATTTATCATAGACTATTAATCTGTGCCGTGAAGTAAAGGAGAGAGTGGAGAACCAGTGTAGTATAAAATGAATAATATTATTAATAAAAATATCCAGTCAAGGCCAGGATCCAAACCTGCACTATCTCTAACTTAAGCTCATAGTCCTGATGCCTTACATTGCTTGGCCACCAGCTCCACAAGATCCAAACCTGCACTATCTCTAACTTAAGCTCATAGTCCTGATGCCTTACATTGCTTGGCCACCAGCTCCACAAGATCCAAACCTGCACTATCTCTAACTTAAGCTCATAGTCCTGATGCCTTACATTGCTTGGCCACCAGCTCCACAAGATCCAAACCTGCACTATCTCTAACTTAAGCTCATAGTCCTGATGCCTTACATTGCTTGGCCGCCAGCTCCACAAGATAGCACAATATCATTAAACTTTGATGTAATAACTAAAATATTTCTTTCATGTTATAACTTGAACGCTTTAATTGTACTGTGTACTTAAAAACAATACGTAGTGTATAGTGAATTTTAAAAAGAGCACTGTTTAATCTTAGTTTAAAAAAATGTATGGGATATCAAAACTTTGAAGCACATTTGTTTATTTTCAATTGTTTTACTGAACTTGTTAAGACAACTCCTATGATTTGTTTTAAGTGGTTGACCTACCTATTAATTTGACTCTTGGTACACCTTAAAATCCAATTAAATTTGAGCAAAACGCTAATTGTTTTGTACATTTATCCTGACAAGGTTAGATCTATCATGTTTTATATTTTTACAGTATTTAATAACAGTAATAATTAAGCTAACTGACAGCATAATTTGTTATAAAGTTTCTATTGGTTAAAAAAATTAACATGAAATAGTTTTTAAAAATTAGATAACATTTTCTTAAATGCAAAAACTGAACAGAATACGCAATTTTTATATATTTTTTTAAATGTCAATAGATAATTTAACTTCAGGCTAAAAATAATAATTATGTTAATTTAAACCAATCCTTTTTATTTATAACAAAAATAAACTGTTTACCAAACAAATCCTCAAGTATTCGCCGGCAGGTAACAGAAGAAGGTTGTAGAGTTCATTTTCAACAAATCTTTTCATTATAGGGCTTGTGCTTTTATAATAATCTTGCACCATCATTTTCATTACTTTGTTATAAATGTCTTATCAATTTCACTAAAATATTAAATCAAAACTGTTTCTTTTAGACATTTTCAAGTAACATAACCAAAACACAAGTCTACTGCGAACAAACCCGATTGATCTAATTGATTGTTTCTTTTTCATTGTTTCGGTGACAACCTTAATTAGTTGTCATTCAAAACATCTAAAATTTGCTAAATGATCTATTTATTTACTGACAACTCATATGTAAACAATCAAATAATAAAGCTAAAACCGACGTCTATACTGTCAATGTCAAATCTCAAATTTCAACAACAGAATAATAAGTCTCCATTTTGCTTATAAGTTATATGATCAACACAGAATTATTGTGTGATGGAATAAATGGTCCAAAATGTCCACCACAGAGTAGTTCCGTGATAGTAGGTAGATGAGTGGTTTTAAATCACTGTACTTCTAACGTTATCTAAAAATGTCTGTCTGTATAAATTCTCATTTATACATGAAATAAAATTGATTGTACATTTTAGATAATGTGCTGGCAGTGGATAAATGGAGCAGTGATCGGACATTTGAAGAAACAATGCTGCACTCATGTATAGTAGGACCAATGGTACCTCAACACACACTCAGGCATCGGTCTCCCAATATCTTACCTACTTATGAGAACTCTGCAGATGACCTTGATAATCTTGATGATGTAAGTTTCTTACTTGACAAACATTTTGTATTTACTGAACAATAATTGAAAAATGTTTATATATGTGTGTGTGTGTGTGTGCGTGCGTGCGTGTGTGTACTGTATTTTTACTGAGATTTTACCTGAATTCAAATTATAGGGTGAATTTTAAACAATCCATTTCATGGTTTAAAAGAAATATAAAAGACAGAACGTCCCAAATAACTGGATGGGAAAGTGTTAAGCAGTGTTGTGGTATAGTTGTTGCAGTACATTGGAGAATCGAGTCCCGAATGTTTGGAAAGTCTGGATACCCCTCGCAATATTCCAGCACCTCCTCTGCATGCAGAGCTGGAGCAAGAGGCAATGGGTTCTGTCGTCAGCCAGCGCTTCCAAGAGCAAGACTACATAGCACGCAGTACCAACTTATCCATGTGAGTTTAACACAGTTAATTGTAATTTAAAATTATTGTGATTAGTGTCTTCTACTAACACTAAGGCACTCTATTTTAAAGGTCTTCAATGCTCTGAGAAGATCTATAAACCAAGCTACTGACGGAGTCAAATTATGGAGCCTGGCCATAAGTGGCTAACATATTCTTTTCCTGTCATTTACCAGTTCCAGCTGATTTTAAACAATGAAAGACTAAATAGCTTTACAACCAGCTGATTTGCTCCATCTGCGAACAGTTCCACCCAGTACTTTCAGCCCCTACATTTCTCTCATTATCTATTACACTCCCAATTCTAAAATTTCTACTCCTTATATTTCTTGATATTGTTACATAGCTATCTGAAAAATAATCGTAAAATAAATGCATTACAAACATTAAACTGATTTTTGCTATGTGTAACATTCCAGAATATTCGTACTTTGGGCTCTTATTACAGAATAAAGTTCCAAAGTGTAATTTCTATTTGTAAGCACTTTTTCATTGTTTTGTTTAATTAATACTGTTTTTATATAAAATTGAATATATGTTATCGACAAAAATAGTCTGATCGAATAATGACATTGTCAATTTTAATTATAGTAATCAATTAAAAATTTTATAAAATAAAAGCAAGAGTGGCATAAAAAAGGAAATCAGGTTGAGGTGAAAGTACATTTGACTGAAAGAAAGTATCAACCTTGCTGTATGATAAGCAGCTTAATTCTGGTTATTTACAGTGTAATGAATAAACACTGTAAATAATTTCTCCCCCCCCCTGTGGTTCTCCCGTGGTTCGGAAGTCATGTAAAGCCGTTCGTCCCCAGGTTAAGTGTTAGAGAGGGCTCCTTAGCCCTAATTTTGCCTGGTAAAACAAGACAATCTTTAACTTTAATTTTTAAACAAGTTGAGAATATAACTGTTCACAAGCTACAATTTTTTTTTTTTTGCAGGGAGTTAGTAATATCAGCTTCCATAACTGTATTAACCCCTTAACTGCTGTTGACGTGTTAACACGTTTCGATGCGCCGTCACTGCCAAGCTGTTTAATGCGAGTGGCGTGGTCGGTCCACGGCGGAGCAATCGCGGTAAAATTTACGAGTTTTGACGTTCAGTCTTCAAAAGTTTGTTTCCGTATGAATAAACTATTTTATGTCAATGTTTTTTAAGAGTATGTTCAACAGTTATATAAATCTGCAGATAACATGCTAATAAATTAAAATATTAATATAAAATAGTGAAATAATATTAATAATAATAATACACTTACCCAGATCAATTTGCAATGTCCGTCACTGGATGTTGAGGGATTTATTTTTTCTATTTGCACTATTTTACTACTTCTAAATTATATACATTATTTACACTATTTTATGGTTTATTCTGAGGGTTTTAGTAATTTTTGAGTTCGTGGAATTTAGCAAAACATGGTGCCGCACATAACGCTACTTGGCATTCCGCGCACATGTATCTGGTTTCACGTCTCTTTTTTCTCCCGCCTCTGAGTAAACTTGCATACAACACAAGGTCTGCATGGTCCTGCCTTTTTTTCAGTTGCAGGTATATAAGAGGGGAAATGTGTCATTGTAAGTCTAGTCGGGTTATCCCCAGATGGACGGCCACCCTTCTAAACTTTCGTCACTCATTTTAATTATTTATAAGTACTAACATCACTATAAAACACTTATCATGAACACACACTTCACTTATAGTAAGAAAAACAATACGGTCGAGAATCGCTCGTTCCCGCTCCATGTAAGAAACAATACGGGCGAGAATCGCTTATTTCCATGTGCTCCTCAAGCAGTTACAAAATATTCCACGAGAGTGAGACACATGTCGGAATACGTTACGGTTCTCGTTGTACTAAATAACACCACAAGATAGCATTATAAGACACTAGTAAAAGCAGTACAATATCAGGAAACAGCTGCTGTCAACGTTCGTGTTAACACGAGTGTAGCGCTGAAGGCACTACGCAGGGAATCGTGTATACATGAATGTAGCGCTGGGGGTACTAAGCTTGCCTGATTCCTCAGCCGTTAAAGGGTTAAGGCATGATTCTGTGCGACTCAGTTTGGAATTATTTTGTAAAGCGTTTTTGTGAAGTCTAAACATTTGTTCTAAGCACAAATCTCATGTTTGATTATGTTGTAAACTAGGCGATTTTGAAAAATGTCAGGTATTTTTTTTTTAATTGCAAAATATATAAAATATAATTTGCTAATATGGCACTACTATATGTTTGTTTTTTTGTTTTTTTTAATTTTATTATCCCAGGTAAGCTTGGTTTTTTACATACCAAGGAAATTTGAAATTTGCTTCCTGTAAATGTTTAGATTTTCCAGTTATGAGGTTATTGATAAACATAAATATAACAAAGCACCTCCTAGAGTGTCTGAACTTCCATAACACTGTGAGCAACTACCATTTATCTTTCTAACTACAACCCTTCTAACCTGTAACTAACTGATTATGAGTTGGCAGTGGGTGAATATAACTATTTAATTAGCTAGCTGTGACAAATAAATAAATAAATAAATGTTTTATTTCATGAAACAATATACAAATATTGCATAGAAATCGTCAAGTTTGTAAACAATTTCATTAAGTTATATATAAAAAAACATTCACTCAATACATAGTCACATTCACACTTACAATAGTCAAATCATTCATTTGTTTGAACTAATCCACTCCAGCACCTACGTCAGTCAGCCAATCACTAGGTCTCCCATTGGTGTGCCAAAAACTCATCTGTGCTGTAAAACGCTTCCGATATCAAGGCAGCTTTCAGACGAGTTTTGAACGCCTTCAGCGTCGGGGCACTTTTAATTGCGTTCGGTAATTTGTTGACAAAACGAGCACCCACGTGTGAGGGCAAGCGCTCGTAAGCTACCGTCCTGTGTCTTCCAGTTCGGTAGTTGTCCCTGCCTCTAGTTTCATAAAAGTGTATTTCTCTACCTCTTATGGGATCGCATTTTGATTTAAAGAATACGCACGTTTCTAAAATATACAGGCAGGGTAATGTCAACATTTTTAGGTTTTTAAATGATGGCTTGCACGACACTCCACTGCAGTTTGGCAACTATACGGACTGCTTTTTTTGCAGAATGAACAGTCTGGAAAAGATAACATTTGCGCAACCACCCTACAGTGCCAGTCCGTATGACAAGTGAGGGTAGATTACTCCATAATATGCCGTCAACAGTATCTGGATCGGGCAATATTTAGAAAGCTGCCTCAAAACATAAATGCCTGAGGATACTTTGGAGCATATACTGTCTACATGGCAATCCCAAGTCAACCCCTGATCAAGGTGTATTCCGAGGAATTTTGCCGAGTAGACTTCTTCGATCTCAGTCTCGCCCACCATTACTGTTGGACTATGATCTGAGTCGCTTTGGCGCAGAAGGAACTGCATGAATGACGTTTTTGTCACATTTGTTTTGAGATTGAGCTTGTTAAAATATTGAATTGAATTGTTAAGCTCAATGAACGTTACCTGTTCCAGTTCTTCACTTGAGTTTGAGTTAAAACAGAGAGTCGTGTCATCAGCATATTGGACGAGACGCCCTTGATGTACTGATGAACCAACATCGTTAACGTAGATTAGAAAGAGCAGCGGGCTGAGTATGGATCCCTGCGGGACACTGTATCTCAGTCGCCTCTCCTCAGATCTTATATTTGAGATCCCCACAAATTGAGTTCTATCCATGAGATAGGATTGTATCCACTTGAGTGGCACGCCTCGTATCCCATAATTGTTGAGTTTGTGAATTAGAAGCCCATGATCAACACAGTCAAAAGCCTTCATTAAATCGACAAATACACTTAGTGTACTTTTACGATTTTCAATTGCTTCTACTATCATATCGACCAGACACACTACTGCATCTGTTGTGGATTTTCCATTCCTGAATCCAAATTGATTTATTGATAGTAGATTGTGATTATTCAGGAAATTAACCATTCGGATAAGAAAGATTTTTTCGAATACTTTGCTGAAGGCTGGCAATATTGAGATAGGACAGTAGTTATGCTTATTCAATGGATCGCCCTTTTTAAAAACTGGGATAACTTTAGCTTTTTTCAGAGAAGCAGGGCACGTTCCTGTAAGAAAAGAGTGATTGATTAAGTATTCAAGAGGTCTCAACAAATGCTTATGGCATTGTTTAAGAAGCCACACCGAAAAATTATTTAAATCATTTGACTTTTTTGATTTAAAATCACTGATAACTCGAGATATCTCCCCCTCCGTTGCCGGAGCAAGAGCCATTGAGGCTACGGGGCTCGAGGACAATGAGAATAATCGACTCTCTAGTTGAGAAAATGCTTGATCGGCTTCATTTGAGGAAAAAAATCTGTTAAATTCTTCAGCGACCTTTAAGGGGTCGCTGGTTTGCTTGTTATCAATTTGAAGCTCAATACGTTTGTCTTTGTGTGCTGAACATTTATTGTTAATTATAGCCCACGCGGTTCTTGAGACATTTGTTGATGTGAGCATTGCTTTGTTGACCTCATAGGCCTTTGCAACTTTAATGACTTTTCTGTAAGTCCTTTTGTAATTTCGGAAAAAGATTTTGAATTCCTCGTTTAAAGTATGTTTTTTTATTTCGTAAAGAAGTAATAATTTTTCTCTTGAAATAAGTATACCTTTGGTAATCCAAAAGTCTTTTTTATTCATCGGTTTTTGAATTGTGTTTTTCAAGGGACAACTCACATCCAAATAATAGTTAAATGTTTCCTCGAAATTCTGAAACTCTTTTTCAATAGAATCTCCAACATTTAGGAAGCTCCAACTTTCTTTTGAAAGCATACAAAAATGGTAAACAATTGATAGAATCAAGTGATTTTTCTTGTAATTTTCAATAAGGTGTTAATTTTGTTGTGTATATTTTTATTAAACATATATTCATGTGATTTTTATTGATATCTTAATTCCATAAATTCCCAGATATAGTTGATATTGAACGATTTGAGGCTGGACAATCAGTTTAGGTGTCTTGGTCAGGATAAATTATTTTTCCTCTAATACAGTTTCACTCCCTCCAAGATCAGTTGTCATACTTTCAACAATTGTTAGTCCTGAATATGATTCCTTTTTTGACTCTTAGACATTAGGACTTAGTCTTTCTATTCCTTATTATTTAGATCTCAAATTGATTATTTTGCAATTATGCAGTTTTGACAGTTCAGTGACAGGTTTTAGTAAACAGAAAAGTCGAAAGAAATGTTATTCATGAATATATTGTCCATGAAAACAAGTACCGAATAGCTTATTCAGTAGTATGGTTAAGGATACACTTCATTTGACCTATATCAAAGGAGAGTTGACAGGTAAGCTGGATAAAGTAATAAGTGAAGTATCATTATACAATATGTCTTTAAAAATATACTGGATCTCTCAGCATAAGTTTTTAGATTCAGATTTGAGGTGCTAACAATGCTTTTTGCATGTTAAAGGCAGCTATAAATGATTTGGCATCATCCTTTAAAAAAACTCATTTATCAATAGCTGATTAAACAGGGTACATAAGAGACCTACAGTTTATCGTGGAATTAAAATCATGTATTGACCTGATTTTGTGCAAACTGACAATCTTGATA
This sequence comes from Stictocephala bisonia, assembly GCA_035578905.1. Lineage (NCBI taxonomy): Eukaryota > Metazoa > Arthropoda > Insecta > Hemiptera > Membracidae > Stictocephala > Stictocephala bisonia. The sequence continues at coordinate 81,206 of JAQJVL010002578.1, forward strand.
TTCAGTTCTTCCCTTAATACGGTACCCAGCTTCTGGCTAATATCGAACACCCCAGACTTTTAATAGTAGCCTTGGTAGTAGCCTGCCGTTATTATGAGGACTAAGATTAGAACTTATCATCTAAAATCTCTATAACTTACCCCAAGTAGCTGGGTTACAGCACAACACCTCAGATCCAGCATTGATATCCCTATCCCAATGCACTTCCTTTTTGAGGTAACATTATGGCAAGTCTCCATTGTGGCTATTGAATGAAATGCTATATTTGTTACAATTATTACTATATAAAATAAAGGGTCTTCCGTTTTTCATCATTTTGAAGTTTTGATTCTATGTCTCCAATTAAAATAAAAACCTTGCCTAGTTTCTACATCTAATTTTACCCAAAACCTATCAATTAATCCAAAAATATTTGGCCATATTAATATGAATTATTTTACTTCTTCATTTACCATGGATCTTGAAAATAACTATATTTAAAGCAAGTTTTGCTAGTATATAACCAACAATGGTGTATATTAAACCATCTTGAAAATAGCATTTTAAAATTGTTACTTTAATACATAATATAGTATTTTGTGATATAACAGGATGCAGTCAGAGAAATGCAAGCCTCTAGAGATTAGAAATCCAATGTCTCCCTTCCAGCACTGCCGTTTGCTATTCTCCCAACTGGGCCTAGCAGGCTGGGAGCGTAGACCACAGTTACATCTACTGGACAAGAGCGAAAAGCTGTTGAGAGAGCTAAGAAACTTAGATACACAGGTCAGTTTTTTGTACTATTGTCTGCCAGTGCTATTTATCTTTTATTTCAAACTGTTTGCCTGTGCCTTGCTACAGGATTAACATATAAATAGTAATGTTTTAGTTTAGTTTAAATGTTAACTTCAAACGTATCCATTTAGAAGCCTATGCTTCTACCGACATAATTGTTTGGTAGCTTAGTTGGTTAAATTCTAGCTTCATAAGTTAAAGATTCTCAGTTCGATCCCAATCAAAGTCGTAACACATTTTGAAAGGGATCACCTGATAACCATTGGCTTCATTTGTCAAATGGGTTATTAATTAATAACACTTTCTAAGGAATAGTCAGCCTTAGTTTGTAACAATGACTACATTCGTTCGTCTACACTCAATACACTCATTCGAAATCCATATTCACCCATATCTTGACATTCGGCGTCTTAAGAATAAATAAATAAATAAACATCACTTAGCCCATTTCAGAAGTGTTCATTAATATTTGTTTTTATCTAGCAGCTGAATGTCAAATAAATAAAGTAACTCGATAACATTATCATGGAAACTTTAAAGGTCACTGGGATGAAGCTCTTGATTTGGAAGTGCATGAAACTACACAAGAAACCTTTCTGGGAGTGAGCTCTATAACTTAGCTAAGTTTCAAGGCGATCTGATGAGTGGTTTAGTAATACATAAAGGGCAAACACACATATGTTTGTTTATATATAGATGAAACTATAGCAAATTTCCAACCTAAGTCAATTAAAATTGTTAAATAACTCACGTGAAGAGATTTTTGTTACTTTTAAATGTGTAGTTAACTCACAGGTTAATTTTAGTGCACTAGGTCGAGGATTTTAATGTTAAGTGAGAGGAAAGGAAAGTAGCATAGCGTGTCAAATTGTAGAGACATACATAACACAACAAATATATAGAGGCCATGAAATATTTTGTGGCCACTAGCCTCTTTCTCAGTTGCTAGACAACTGAGGGGATGTTTGAGAAGACAGAGATTGTATAATGATGAAAGGGCTAATGCCTTATACACTTTTTTTAATCAGTATAAAAAATTTACATAATCGCAAGTAATATAAATTGACAAAAATCAGAATCTATGACATCTTGGCTTTCTTGTTTTATGATAAACTGCTACTCACTATAGTAGATGTCATAAATTTTAACAAAGCGACAATTTACTAAAGGCTCTCTTTTTAAAAATCGTTGTTAGATAAAATAAAATAAATTAGATAAAAATTTATTTTTTCCTAAGATTTGTTAGCTAACATAAATTTTTTTTTTGTCAGCTACCATTTCTTAATTTTTTTAAGTATAAAAGCGCTAATATACAGGGTGATTCATGAAATTCTCCTCCCACTACAACAGCACATTCTACTACCAAAAATAAAGAAAAAATTATATAAACGTAGGTCTGAAAACTCTTTGTTAGTGAATTACAGCCAGTCAAAAATTTCGGTAAGAATCATGGATAAAGATTGAAATAACATAATAAACAGCTTATGGAAAGATAAATTTGGACAGAAATATATTGATTTTTAATGTAATTTGACATGAGAAAGCTAAATAAATAGGTTTCAGAACTGCATCTTTAGTGTATTTTTTTATAATTTGGGGTTGAATGCAAGAATTGGGGCAGGAAACTCCGTTTTTTTACGTTTAGTGTACAATAATTTTATTAAAAGGGTAATAAAGTCATAAAAATTTCATACCTAAGTTGTAGAGAATTTGATTCTGAGAAGATTGGTGTAAGCTACGTAAAAAAATACATAAATAATTACAAAAGTTTAACTTTATTTAGTATAATACATAAGTAATTGCAAGGAAATAATTAGATGAAGATAATAAAATTTTAATGTTTGTGTCCAATAAATAATTTTTTTGTTTTTTATTGATTATTATTACAGTAAAAATAGTATAACGAAAAAAATATCATTTTAACAAATAAATAATTAATTTTCCTTTACTTTCTACTATGCAACATAATGTATCATAATATTATATTTACTTCTTAAGTTGGTAACAATTAAACAACAGCTGATCAACAATGCTTTTCTAATTGTCATGTCTGACTAGTGTTTTGGTAGTATACTGTAATTTTAGCTACAAAATGCTAATATAAATACATGACGTCTAAAGAGACGAATAGGAGTTTCGCAACCTTTAGTGTGGAGGTCACTTAAAAATTGAAATGAATTTTACCCATTTCATAAATAAAAGGTCCAACATCTTGCACAACAGGAACTTTATTTGCACTTCCTCCAAGAAGAGTTGCAGCAGCTTTTCGAGGATGTTACTTTGCATATTAGACGAAACTTGTACTTCCAGCACGATGGAGCACCACACCATTATTTTTAAGTCCTTACAGCTAACTTGTACACAGTAAATTCACTAAAAAATTAGTTGGTCGTGGAGGGCTGTAATCTTGACCACCAATATCGCCAGGTCTATCTCGTTGGATTATTGTGTCTGGGAGTGAATGAAAGTCAAATGTTAATTCTCTGGAATAATTAATTGCCCTTATTATGGATTAACTTAGACAGAAAAGGGGTAAATTAAGGAAAGCGACACAAGCAATGTAGTGCACAAACATGCTTTAAAATGCATTAATTATGATGGCTTAATGTTTTTTACATTTCTTATAAAAAGGTCTGTAAAGTTAGACTAAACCAATTATTTTCCATTAAATTACTTATGTATTATACTAAATAAAGTTAAACTGTTGTACTTATTTCTGAGTTGTTTTTTATTTAGCTTACACCAATCTTCTCAAAATCAAATTCTCTACAAATGATGTATGACATTTCTATAACTTTATTACCCTTTTAACAAAGTTATTGTGCACTAATAAAAAAAAACAAGTTTCTTGCCCCAATTTCTTGCATTTAAACCCAAATTGCTTAAAAACTACTAGAGATACAATTCTGAAACCTATTTATTTAGCTTTATCATGTCAAATTACATTAGAAATCATGATATTTCCGTTCAAATTTATCTTTCCATAATTTATGTATAATGTTATTTCAATCTTTATCCATGATTCTTACTTAATGTTTGACTAGCTGCAATTCACTAACATAGAGTTTTCAGACCTATGTTTGTATAATTTTTTCTTTATTTTTGGTAGTAGAATGTGCTGTTGAAGTGGGGGGAGAACGTCATGAATCACCCTGTATGTGTGAGTTTGTATGGAAAAAGGTCCAAAAGTCTTGTTATAATATTAATAAAAAATATAAAGTTGTCTATTGTCACAAAGCTAAATCCAATCCATCAAGTCATTTAAAACCTGCCTCTTTGATTCTATTTATGCTAGCGTAAAAGGGCACAGGGGGCACTTTGTAATTATGTGATCCATTGTTTAGGAAGACTCCCCGTAGTCATATGACTGATCTAGTGTCAATCCCCATTTATATTTCTAGTATTTTCATTTTCCACACCAGTTCAGAAGTGGTGTGGAACTTCATTTGCAGGGAATGGACCAGCGTCCATTCCCTGCAAAGGAAATTCATCTCACCGATCGGATTGATGATAAAAAACTTTTCATTCATCAAAACTGTTCCATAAAATGGTCCAGCTAGTATTGGGCAGGGAATTTGATCTGCCCAACTAGAAAGCAGTATAGGTGAACAAACAGAACGTAGAGGTGGGTTTTGAGATTTTGAACGACCGTTCTGGCATGGGAGATTCTGTTGGGGGGAGGAGGGAGTGTGGCATTCAAGATCTTATTGAAATCTTTAATTAGTTCCTCCAGATTTATTATTTCTAGAGGAGCTATATTGCACAGCACAGGGAGGAGTTAAGAAAGTGAAGTTGCCATGAGAGTGCCACTATAGCTCTCATTACCCTTTTAACCTGTATCACGCTGTAAGCGCATACGGGTTACTGTTTCGTAATAATGTTTCTAATTTAATCCGGTAGTGCGTTTGGGCGGTGACTCATGAGAGACACATTGTGCGACTCGTGACCTTTTGTTGGCCTGTCAATCACGACGAGACTGGTTTTTGTCTGGCAGTGTACATTTCCGCTGCGCTGCCTAATGCCACAAGCTCATATGCACGCAGGTACTGTCGAGCCGAGCGGTTGTCATTGTCCGCCGCCTCACCTCTTTGAAACTGTGCATTTAGTTGTTTTTATCATTACTTTAGTTTAATATATGTTAGTAGTGTATTAGTTTTAAATGTCAATATGAATAACTCGGCCGATTTTGATTTTGTGGAAGGTACATCGTATTCAAGTGTTATATGTATTTACTTATTTTTTTATTATATGTGTTATGTGCAGCCCTTGTCTTTATCAGTAAATGTACTCAATTATACATATTTTATTAATAGTTATAATATTTTGTATTGATTCATACTGTATAAGTGATCTATGCCTGAGGCTTACTTTCAAGTAAAAGTTTGCTTATTTACGTATTCATATTTAAGAAAAAAAAAAAAGGGTAAAGTAAGCTAATAAACGCTTCAAAACTTTATTATATCTTTGATTTATTACAATAAATCAGCGCATAGTGGAAAATGGGCATTGTATAAATAGCGCTTTAAGGGTTAAGTTGGACATCAATCACTTTAGTATGTAGGCTACTTAACCATATGGGAGCACTGTATTCAGCAGCTGAATAATCCAGTGACAGGGCTGCAAGATTACTTATCTTCGTTATTGGGATGTCAGCAGTATACATGTTGAACAAAATTGGTGCAAGTACAGTCTCTGTGGCAGACTATCCTTCAGCTGTCTAAAATAGCTTTCTTTGCAACGGAGATAAGCTTTTATTAGCCTGGCACTAAGCATTTTGATCCCAAAAGTCACAAAAGAAGGGACAGGGAAGGAGGCTGTAGAATTCTAACAACAAACCTTTGCTCCATACTGTGTCATAAGCCGCTGTAAGATCAATAAAAGCTGCTCTTTTTTTCTCCTTCTTCTCAAACCGATTCTCAATAAATTATAATAAACTTTAATAAACTTTATTTATTCCTCAAAAAATATATAAAAACATTTTACATAAATTATAAAGGAATTACTAGCCACTGTTTCCAGTAATCGTGGCTAGCTCAACTTAAACATTCTTGTTAACAAAACAAAGACAGTCAAAACTTATCAAAAGATTATCAAGCGGTCCGCCGCAGTGTGCACAGTCCAAGGTTGACGTTTCCTGTCAACTACTTCATAGGCTAGAATGTGTACAGTATTTGGGCTTACGTATTCTTAATTAGCTATTTAATATTAATTTTCTAAACTTGTTAATTAGGCTAATAATACTGTAAATAAATGATCAATTTAATCTAAATTAAATAACCACTTCTTCACTTTAATAGAATACTTTTTAAAATTATTACAGTTTTTTATTTCTGATGGCAAATAGTTTATAAATGTTGGTCCCAGAAAAGAAAAGCTTTTTTTGAAGATTGATTTATTCACCTTAGGTCTTACTATCAGTCCCATTGCATCGCCTCTTGTTCTTGGGTAAATTCTATCATTTCTGATGTTTCCGCTTTTTTTAAAGAACATTTTTAAAACTTTAAATACAAATAAATATTTCAGTGGTAGTATTTTTAAATCCTTATAAATTGGTACTGCTGATTCAAATCTATTTTTTCTGGCAATAAGTCTAATAAAATGATTTTGTGTTACTTTTAACAGTTGAATGGTTGCGTTGTCAGTACTTCCTCAGTTCTCTATTCCATAATTTAACTTAGAGTGAATCAGTGCAAAATAAATAGTTTTTAATAATTTATCATCAATAAAATTTCTTAGGTAATAGAAGTGTCTGATACTTTTTCTTAAACCAGATTGTAGTTTGATTATGTGCGATTTCCAACTTAATTTTTCGTCTATAATTAATCCCAGTTATTTTATTTCTCTCACTTGTTCAATAGTTTCACAGTCACAAATAGGTGGTATATATTGACAATTCAATTTATGAAATTTTAGTGTGTTATTAAATTGAAAGCCTTTCAAATCAAAATTTATAAACTTAGTTTTTGAGGCATATAGTACCATTCTATTATTTTCGCACCATTTCCTAATTGTTATTAAATCCTCTTTCATGTTATTCCATATACTTTCTCACTGTTTTTTTGAGTATTTAATGGCGATATCATCCGTGAAACCTGTGATTTTTCCTTTCAATTGCAAACTTAACAAATCATTTATAAACACAAGGAACAAAAGTGCAGCCATAACTGAGCCCTGAGGCACTCCTATTGTAACAATCCTAGATGTACTTAAAGTATTGGACACTTTTACTCTCTGTTGCCTATTTTTCAAATATGTTTCAAACCAATTTAAGGCGTTACCTCTTATTCCTGCATATTCCAATTTCTGTGACAATATTTTATGATTCACTAAATCGAATGCCTTACAAAAAAAATAAAAATACCAGCCACTTTGTAGTTGTTATTGAAGCTACTGTAGACTTGTTCTATAAAACCAGCAATTGCTCCTTTTGTATTTTTCCCTTTTATAAATCCAAACTGATTAGTGTTAAAGAATTTTTTATTATTTAAACATTCCAACAGCCTGATTTTCATGCATTTCTCAATAATCTTAGTTATTACCGACAGCAAAGTAATAGGTCTATATTGCTCCACCAAGTTTTTTCTACCTTTCTTATGAATTGGAACGACAATAGCCTCTTTCAGTTTATCTGGGAAAACACTCTGCTGAAGCTTAGATTTATTATGGCAGCTAAAGGCTCTGCTATAGCAGTGCCTATTGCTTTTATCAGTTGAACAGATCATTACCAGTTGACTTTTTGTTTTTTTAAACTATTTATAGTTTTCAACATCTCTGCACTAGTTACTGGACTTAAGAAGAAGGAAACTTGGCTAAGGTAAAAGTTGGAAGTGTCAAGAATGTTACCTCCAGGAAGGTTTGCCTGTATCTCATTCGGTGCTAATATGAAGTATTCATTGAACAGCTGTCCTATTAGAATCTACAGTTTCCGGTGACAACCGCGTCAAGGTACTATCTACAATATTTACAAGATGACCAGACGTTTCGCCCATACTGTGATGTGGCATCCTCAGTGGTTTCTCTGAGACTGAAATCGGCGAGTGACCTTCCAGCTTTTATAACAGGTGGTGGGGTGGGGACTGGTTGGCAGGTATGCTGGAGAGGGAGGCGGAGGCACTACCCATGTGACCTCGGCCATTGGCCGAAAAATCAATATAGCTGACTCTTCCATTTTATTTCTATATTTCTATATATATTTTAAGTAAATTGAAATAAAATGGAAGAGTCAGCCATTGATTTTTCGGCAAATGACCGAGGTCACGTGGGTAGTGCCTCCGCCCCCCCTCTCCAGCATACCTGCCAACCAGTCTCCACCCCACCACCTGTTATAAAAGCTGGAAGGTCACTCGCCGATTTCAGTCTCAGAGAAACCACTGAGGATGCCACATCACAGTATGGGCGAAACGTCTGGTCATCTTGTAAAATTGTAGATAGTACCTTGACGCGGTTGTCACCGGAAACTGTAGATTCTAGTTATGACACCGGCCGCTTAAGCCTAAGTTCTAAGCTGTCCTAATGTTTGTGGGTCTGTAACATTGTTCCCAAACTGGTCTCTTATCTGACTGAGTGGTTGTCGTTCTTTCTTATCTGTTAGGGAATTTATTAATTTCCACTGGCCGGCAATATTTCCCTCTTGCAGTTCAAATAAACGCTTATAATAATTATTCTTTGCTTGCACTATTCCATTATCTATCTTATTTTTTAAACGTTTGTAATAATTATTTAGTCGTATATCATATGGTCTGCGTTTACATTTATTTGCTATTTTATTTCATGTATTGCTCTGTTTAATCAATCTTGCATTTATCCAAGGACTCTTAATTCTTGCCTTTTCCACTTTTAGTAAAAATATTTTAGTCTAGCTATTTTCCTCATTATATTTAAATATAATCTCATAAAATTCATTTAACGCTTTTTTCACATCATTACTTTCCAATAATATATTATTCCATATTGCTGAATTCCCTAGCTGGGTTTTTAATCTTTCATAATCAATATTTTTTATATTACGTGTTATATTTTGTGAAACTTTACTTGTATCCTTCACAAACTTCACTAATAGGCCTAACACAAAATGATCTGTTATATCAGTTAAAATACCAGCTTTTAACATATGTGAATTTTTCAATCTTACAAATATATGATCAATACATGAGGCTGAATCACTGGTTAATCTGGTAACCTGATCAATCATACACAAAAAGCTATTGTTGCTCATAAGCGACATATAGTTGTTGCTTATGTTATTGCTGACTAAAATATCAAGATTTATATCTCCCATATAAATAACATTACTACTCAAATTAGGCATTAAATTTTCTAAATCTAATAAAACACTGTGTACATGACAATTTTGTAACCTATAAACAATTAATAAATTAAATAAGAAACTTTTAAATTATGTCAGAGCTAGAATCTGGTCGCTACAACGTTGGCCAAGGTGAAAGCCAGCCTGCTCACCTGGAACATTAGAATCAAGTATTGCTGATATTCTATTGAAAAGCAGTCTTCCTAGCAACTTATAACACACACTAAGAAGAGAAAGGGCAATTACTTTTATACCAACTACTTTTGATAGCTTTAATTTTTTTCAACTTACCTGTAACAAGTATCTTTTTATAGACTATTTTTAGTCATTGTTTCACTTTACTACCAGCATGCACCAGGAATTCTGGAAAGATGCTGTAAAGATCGGCTGCTTTCCCTGTTGGTATAGCGGATATTGTCTCATCTAACTTTTCCTTTGTGGAATTTCTAAATACTTCCAGGAGTGTAAGTTGGTTCTATTTTATTTCATTTAACTTCTAAAGCATATGTTTGTTAGAAGGATGGTGGGCTGACTTTGTTAAGCTGACTATCCATTAAGAGTCCTTCGGGCAGAGCACTTCTCTTTGATTTGGAGATATGCCAGTAGAGAGTCCTTTTTAGTGACCAAGTTTTTCTACTGCTGTGGGTAAAGTTTAAATTTTCAACAGTTTTAACTCATTTTTCTCTCCTGGCACTGTCTAGCGAGTGCAGCAGCAGATTACCTGTGATGGAGTTTTCTGTGCCATTATTCTCTTTGTAAAAATCTTATGATTCCTTACTCCACCTTGGTACATACAGCTTTTTCATTGTTGACCGTGGTACACGATTGATTCATTGTCAATCGTGAAA